>JAQGCX010001394.1:0-11143 GCA_034700205.1 Plectus parietinus
CTATATCTACTTTTCGTCAGCTTTTTCTTCTCTTTCGGTCAGGCCGGGCCGGATCCGGGCCGGCCTGGAGGAAAAGTGCCGGGCCTGAAAAAATTGACCGGGCCGGGCTTTTTTTTGACAAAATTTCCGGGCCCGGGCCGGGCCAGGCTTTTTTTCAGCGAAAATCCCGGGCCGGCCGCGAAACATCACTGGTGTATATCCCCGCCCTCCACTTCTCTGAGGTTGAACATTGATAAAATCTACCCGCAGTGATGTCAATGACTTACCTGACCATTCGGATGAAACGTGCTCATATGCTGATAGAGACCAGCCTCGTGCAGGAAGTGTTGTTTGCACAGCTTGCAATCGACTGAGAATGTGTTCGTTGAGCTAATCTTCCCTGACGCAGACTGGAAAATAAAACGACTGTACGACAGTTCGTCACACGACGCGATACGAAAATTCGCGATAGACTACTCACAGGATTGCAACTTGACCTGAAATGCTTTAAATGGCACAAATTTTTTGTCACAGTGAGCAGCAATGCTTCGCCAACAAACTGACAAAATTTTCGCCCAATGTGCGAGAATTTTTGGTTGTTGATAATCAATAATAAGTTTTCAAATCAATGGAGAAATGTTTGTGCTTCTGTTTATTTTGGAAAATGCTCACACATTGGGCTAAAATTTCGTCAGTTTGTTGGCGAAGCATTGCTGCTCACTGTGGCAAAAGTACTGTGTCATTTAAAAAATTTCAGGCCAAGATACAATCATGTGAGTAGTCATGTCGCGAACTGTGGTGTCGCGAACTGTCCGAATCCCGTATGTAAACGGGGTTGTACGAGTAAACGGGCTGGGGTTGGCTGGGAATCCCTGACTCTTGCAAGGAATCCCCCAGCTACTCTTCTCCCTTCTTCCAACCTGCCACCCCCCCTCTTAGTGGATCATATCGTAGCGTAGATGGCGTCGGTTTCACGAAGACCCTTTCCGGGTACGCCCAAACCTCCCACTTCCACTCCCACCTCTGTTGGGGTTGCTATCTTTACTTGAATAAGGCTGTCTTTTGCAATCGCGAGGGGGGAGGATGGAGCATGGGGAAGGCTTGCCCTTTTCCTCCACCCAAATGTCATTAGGAAGTCCCCAAGATTATAATCACCAATAACAAAGTAGTGTTTTCAAGAATTAAAAGCGCAAGTAATCATGTGCCAACTGTTGACTTCGAACGCCAAAGGCGACACATCCTCCGCCCTTCCCCCACAGACCCAATGACAAACTGAACGAAATATACTGCAGAGCTCGTCGCAACCTAAAGGAAGATAGTGATGAAGAAGAATATACTCACAACCACCGAAAGCGCAACCTTGATGATGAGAGTCATGAAGACCATACTGGCCATGAACACAAACGTCGCAGCCTTGATGATGACAGTCATGAAGACCATACTGGCCATGAGCACAAACGTCGCAGCCTTGATGATGATGACGAGTTTAACAGCCATGAAGATCACACTGGACATGACCACAAACGACGCAGTTCTGACAAGGCTCGTCAAGAATATTTGAACTGGCTTACGGAAGCCCAATGGACGGAACTCGAAGCCCTGAAGACAGGCGGCGCTAGCTTCACTGACCTGAAGACCAAGGTCTGGGAGTTCTATGAGGCGATCACTGACGCGACCAAGAAGGAGGAAGCGAAAGAACAGCTCAAGAAGGGATGCGCGGGATTCGTTCAAAAGGTACTGTACAATTGAATTTAGTTCACGTATGCGCCAATACATCATTGTTCTTGAGATAAACCAAATTAAAGCAAGAGAGATGAAGCATTTGTATCCATTCCGGGACATAATGTGCTGCTGCATCCATCATTTTTTACCATTTTATAATAATCTGGAAAAGGTGCACAGCGAAGAAATATTCCTTGCCCAAATTGAAGTCGAAATAAATGTGACAGGGGGAATCAGTCACTTTTAGTAAACATTAGTCGCCAATTTTGAGCGCATGCCCTACCTGTGTACTTGCCACTACTGTATGCGAGTATACGAATTCCAATAAATAAAAATAAAATAAAATTCTTGAACCAAAGTCTTACTTGTGCGCAGCCATCACGACAAATCATCACTCCGCAGTCGATTTCGATTTCCGCACTGCCGTCGATGCGAAAAGCAGTCAAAGTCGCTTCGAGGCCTGAAAATTACTTACTGTATTTATGTCCGTTTCATTAACTTTAATCCTACCTTTGTTTCCGTGCTTTATTGGTCCCATTATTTGAACCATTGCTGCACAGCTGAAAATAATTGTTGTGGTTGAACAAAAGAGAAAATGTGGTACAGTACCCCTCTTCAACAAGTCGCAACGGCAATGGAGGCGGATTTCCACCGCCTATTCTGGTCACATTACAGTCCATTAGTTTCATGTTATGTGCTGAAACAACTGGTTGCTAAGAGTCGTAGCTGAAAGAGAGAATAACAAACCAGGTTCGCTGCTCTCAATACTCAGGGTCAACTGTTCGCCAATGAGAACACTATCAACGGTACGTCCATTTCTAAGAATTTTCATACGGACGTCGAGTTCCCTCGAAGGCCTCCGGAGTTCTTCAGCCGATACAAGTCTTGGTGCAGGGCCGCTGTAACGATTGAATGAAATTTAACATGAGAACGATACATTTGAAGGTTGTGCAGCGGATTGAAATCGATGGGAAGCGGCCACGAGGGCGACCAAGACGAAGATTGATGGATGTCATCCAAGACGACATGAAGGCGCGCGGCGTGACGGAGCACGAAACAGCCGATCGCGAGAAGTGGAGGCGAAAAACCCGAAAAGCTCACCCTGCGACTTAGCGGGACAAAACAGCTCTGGACAAGAAGAAGTAAACTATTGTAATACAAATCTCTGGCTAGCCCTTTCCCAATGAAAAGTTTGTATTCGACCACAAAGGTCTTTCGTTAGTTACAGGGCAACATATTGACTGGCAAAGTCAAAGGACACAGTTGCTCAAGAGGGTTCTCAAAGGCAGAAATTGTTCGATGAAGACAACGACTTACTTGTATTTCTCCATGGAAACATCATTGCCATCGATGTCTTTGGCGCTGAACTGGTAAATAGTATCGTTCTTGTCGGCCATGATCGGGTATGCACTCTTCTACAGTCTGAACGAGCAGTGAAGCGACCTGCTGAAATCATATCGGTACATAGGGAGCGCAGTGCACGTCATTGATGAGAATGCAAAAACGAAATAAACGGCGCCGCCGAAGCAGCCGCTGGCGCAAAAACGCCGGACAGACTAGTAGTGAAATATTTTGGCAAAAAATTTACGCAATTGCACGTTCACATTTCTGACCAAAATAATGCCAAAGAGACATTGTTTATTCACCATTCCCGGACAGAACTGACGCAACGCTCAGAGCTGGAATCAAAGAGCGATCAGTGAACGTCTGGCAAAAGAAGAAAGTGATGTCATTGGAACACCGAAGTTCTGTACAGGCGAAAACGCAGCGCGCGCCCAAAACCGGGCGCTCAGTGCGAAGTACATCGGCAGCCACAGAAGAGTATCGATCGCGCGGTCGGCGCACCGCGTCTTGCTCTTCTCTTCTCTTCCTCAGTGGTCAGATAACATAAATAATCCGAATACAAACGGTTTTTGCACGTTGCAACCATTGTGTACCACTGTGCGAGACAAACCGGAGCTCTTAATAATGGTTTATTCAACAAGGACGCTTGGCATGAAATCAAGAGAGCGCCAAGTATTTGGTCAGCTTTCGTTTGCTACCTGACGACGAGGCTGATTTGCGCACAGACTTCTCCGCCCTGACAACCTGGCGCGTCTTCTTGCCCGACACCTTTGTCTTCCCACTTTTGGTAGCCGGCCCGGGTTGTTCGCTATTCTTCTTCTGTTTCTTGTTCTTGTCGCGATGACGAATCTTCGGTCCGACGTGCGAAGCGAATGGTTTTCGTCCACCCGCCGCCATTTCGCGCTTTGTCGCGTCCAAATCCGTCTTCGATCGCTTCGCACTCGGTCCCGCATTGTCGGTGATGGCACGCTTCGCAGTTCCCTGCTGCTTTGATTTTTCTAAGCGAGACTGCTTGATATTCAGCGCCGACATGTTTTCAATCGAGAACTCGACGATTGGTCGCTGAAAAACATAAAAACTCTTCGCGTGATTTGAGACCGCAAAAAAATGTGGTTTCAAAAAAAAAAGAAAAACGCACCTTAGCATCGGTGAAGGTTTCAGGGTTGTTGTTGAGCGC
The DNA here is from genome assembly GCA_034700205.1 of Plectus parietinus. Lineage (NCBI taxonomy): Eukaryota > Metazoa > Nematoda > Chromadorea > Plectida > Plectidae > Plectus > Plectus parietinus. The sequence goes on from JAQGCX010001394.1 coordinate 4,223, forward strand.
TTGATGACAGGCGAGCGCATGTTTGTGCTCTGAGAATGCGACGAAACCGAATCCGCGGGACTTGCCCACTCCTTGCGTGTTCAGTCGGTTTCTGTCTCGCCAAATGCGACACTGCAACGCCATGTCATCGTCAGGAGAACGAGCAGGAGTCAACAAACTTCGACGATTCGACCATCAACGTCATTGCAGGCGATCAGGCAGATGGAGCGCAATTTTTTGTCGTCAATGTTCGGCGGTATATTGTGAACGACCAGACGCGATGGCGAGACGAACATATGTAAATTTTTCATCTTGTCACGCGCCGTCAATTCCAACTGAAAGCCAAATTGTCCTGAAGACTAACAGCGCTCTACTCACATTGGCGCGCTTCGTCGCATCTGCTTCGGACATGTTTTTTGCCTGAGCGGTGCCGGGACGAACAACTGAAACGATTGTGAAAATAATGAAATAATAAAAAATAACCGACTTACGGCCAACGCGCAACAGATGCATATTGCGATTGTCCTTGGGGTTTTTCAGCTGTTTCACTTTCTCCATGTCGCTGGCTTCCTTACGCGGCAGTGCTCGATGCGCGTAGATACGTCGACCATCCAGAACGATACCCTCATCCTGAATGCTTCATGGATACAAGAAAATGGCAGTAACAGTCAATACATCTTCCGCTTCCAATTCCGCGAGACATTTGTCGGCCGCTTCGCGCTCTACAAAGTAGACAAATCCGCTGCCTTTCGAGTGATCTGTTCCAGGGTATTTGCACAGAACAGTAAGTTCGATGGCACCGAACTCTTCTAGACTGGCCTTCAGCCCATCAGTATCGGTTTCGAACGATAAATTTCTGAAAGAAATACACGTAAATAAGTGTTTTAAGCAAGCGAGCTGTAGTTGAACCTGACGAAGAGAGCCCGGCCCTCCTCAAGAGCTTTGTTCGGTTTCTCATCGCGTGCCTTCTTCCAAGCCTCATTATCTCTCGCAGCGTCTTCATCGTCTTCCTCATCTGACGACCCTTCGTCTTCATCGTCTTCTGAACCAGCGGCAGCTTCCTTGGTATCTTCGACTTCTTCATCTTCATCGAACTTTTTTACCTTTGACAGTTTACTTGCCGCACCTTCGGATTTAGCTTTCTCTGAAGAATTTCACAGATAAATTAAATTAAAAACAAATCCTCTACTAGAGTACAAACTAAAAACCTTCATGAACGGCAGTGTCGTATGTGTCCTTAGGAATGGCCCAATCGACTGCGACTTTCCTTTTATTCACTTCATTCATATTTAATTCTTTCCGCGCAGCGTTGGCGGCCCCGAATGTTTTGAACTGAACGAAAGCGAATCCGGCGCAAGATTCGGGGTCTGAAAGAAATTATTGAAAATGCTGGATAAAACAGGCAAAGTTGAATTCATACGACGCGGGTCCTTGCATTTCGGTAGAACGATCTCGTGAAAAGGTCCAAACTTGCTCAACACATTTTGCAGATCCTCTTTCTTCGTCTGCAATAATATTCAACTTCTGAGGAAAGGAAAAAATAAGGCAGCGAAAATTAAAGATATTCTTTTCAGAATATTGCGCAGTTCAATGAAGACAGACATTCAACACAATGACATAGGCTTATAGTGGCGATATAATCTAATCAAGAAAACAGACTGACTCACGTTGAAAGACAGATTTCTAATAATCAGTCGCCAACTCTTCATTTGGGCGTCGGCACGCTGATCGACCGGGGCGCGGTAAACCTTCTTTTGAGACGTGTCAGCGGATTTGACAACTTCGATGGCATTCGACTCTTCAGTAGCGTCTTTCTTCACAAAGTTTCTTTTGTTGGGAAACGTAGCCTGCTGCTGTCGTTTCTCCAGATCTTCTGGGGCATGTTTCGCATCGGTGTGAACCATGGCTGTCCGAAGAAAACCACAGTGTTCCACTGTCGAAAACTTTTGGGTAGAGAGCCGCAGCGTCGAGCCGACGCGCAACGAAACTTTCGGCAAAATACAATCGCTCATATGATAGGATACGGTAGCAGGCATAACGTAATCGGACTTGATATCCTCCATTCTGTAAGAGGAAAATAGCTAGCTTATCGAATAAATTCTGGCGAATCTGGAATTAATTTTTAGCGAAATAATCTTTTTCAATCAAATCCGTGGAAATTTCAGTGTTAAGCCAGTATAAAATATTGACATTGTCAAGAACATGAGCTGAGAATTTTGAGTCTCGGAGCGAGATAAATGATATCGTAATCTCACTTTAAATTCCATAACCCGAGGTTTGGCAGGTTTGCAAAATTTCTTTTGTTGGTTGCCCGTTTTTTCTTTCTCTCGGGTTGCAAATTGAAACGATTTACTCCGATTTGGTGAAAAAGTTATTCACCAGAGATCTGTAGCATCTGCAAAATGCCTCCAACTCCTCCAGTTCGTATCGACTTCTTCTTCGACGTTCTCTCTCCCTATGCATGGATTGGATTCGAGGTTCGTTCAGTTTCCTTTCACTGACTGCAGGCCTATCGATAACGGACATATTTTTTGTTTCAGGCTCTCAGTCGATATCAAACCGTCTGGAATGTCGCCGTCAAATGGCGACCGTTTTTCTTGTTTGGCGTGATGAAGCAAGCAGGTAAGTAATGATGCTTCAATTGGTTTTCGTCTCTCTTATCGAAGAAAGCGAGCAGAATGAATGAAATTGTTCAGAGAACACGGGTCAATTGCTGCAGGCGCCTTGCAAAGCGCAGTACATGTTTGCCGAGTTGCCGACCCTAGGCGCCTACTACGGCGTTCCAATCAACGCGCCCACAGTAATAGATTGCTCTTGTGAGAGGTCTGTCTAGTTTGCGCTGTCTCCTTCTCCAGAACCCAGTTGAAGCCATTATTAACAAGGGATCGCTTCCTGCTCTGCGTTTTCTCACGATCCTAAATGAGGAAAAAGTCGATATGATAGAAGCTGCTGCTCGTGAAATGTGGCTGAGACGGTGGTCGCGAAACGAAGACATTCATCTTGGGGAACATTTGTTGAAGGTTCGTTCGTGTAACAGTATCATTCTATTTTGGTATCCGTGCTCTTCGCGTATGCGCTCAGATGGATGTCGATGTTTTCGTTTCGAGGCCAACCCAACCCAACCAATTTTCCAATGTGCAACAAAATTATCGAAGCTTTCAGAGAATTTTCACCCACCTGTGAGACCAAAGCAAATCTACAGTAGAATCGACATTGCCAGACAGTTGGGTTACTTCGGTCTCAGGCCAACTTTTCCAACAGTTCGTCTCCTTGTTTACTTAACGTTTCACTACTCTTCAAGGTGTCAAATTTTAGTCCGGAGTTGCAGCCATTTTGGGGAAAGGGTCGATAACTCCATTGCGCTTTTTGACTGTGCTCGAGATGCAGAATTCTGAACTGATGGAGGCAGCAATCAGAGAAACTTATATGCGGCGGTGGGCTCGAAACGAAGACATCCACCAGAAAGAGCACATTGCAGAAGTGTGCAGATTTTTTCAATGGTATTTCGATTGCTTAAAATGTTCGTTTGAGATTTCGCGCAAGATTGGCCTGCCGAATGCTGATGCGCACGACATTGTATCGCGCATTGAGCATCCGGACACGAAGAAGCGTTTGTTGGAGACGAGCAACGAAGCGAGCGCCAGCGGAGTACGATATTTACTTCCATTCGTAAGTAATTCGATGTGAAATGCAGGCGTTTGGCGCACCCTGGATCAATGTACACACTGCGGACGGCCAAGTGCACTCATTCTGGGGATCGGATCGTTTTCACATCATTGCAAACTTAATCGGTTCGTGCTTGCTTTCTGCTCGCTTTTCGTCAAGAATTTCTTTTTCAGGCGAGAAATTCCCTGGTCATATGCGCGACAAGGCGGCAAAGTACGACTAAAGGGCGATAGCTCAGTTTTCAACGGTGCTGTATGAAGCAGTCTTTGTTGCTCACTATTATGTTTTGTCTGTTGCGGTTGTTGAGAATTAATTTAAACGACAGATAAACGATTTCAATTTATTCTTTTGATGACAATCTGGGTCGTGATTGTTCGACAGTATCAACTACTGCACAAAATTTGGCTCATTAAAAAGACATTGTGCAATTCTCAAGCGATAAAGAAGGATGTCGCAGAAAGTGCGCATTGAGTTTTTCTTCGACGTTTTATCACCGTATGCTTGGATTGGGTTTGAGGTACGTTTACCGTATTCCATTCCATTACGTTTACCGTAATCCATTGCATAATCCGTTGAATTTTCAGGCGTTGATCCGCTATCGGCCGTTGTGGAATGTCGACGTCAGATGGTGTCCTATTTTCATGGGCGGTCTGTTCAAGCAAACAAGTTTGTTGTGCTTAGTTCGGTTTCTAGAGACAGTCATTAAATTACTCCTCTTATTAAATTTTGTGCCGACGATTGTCAATTAGCTCTTACCGTATCTCTTCGGCAGGCAACAAGGGAATCATGCTGCAGGCGGCTGCCAAGAAACAATTCTTTTTTGTCGACCTGAAGCATTTGGCTAATTACTACGGAATCCCACTGCATCAGCCAAAGGTGGCACATATTTGCTCAAATACACCAACTTGAACCAGAAATGGTCACAGAACGCCGACGAAGCGATGATTAAGCACGGTTCATTGCGCCCTCAGCGCTTCCTCACCATTTTGGACGCCCAACATCGGCAGTTTGTCGAGCCTGCGGCGCGCGAATTTTGGCTTCGAAGATATTCGCGAGATCTGGACATTCATCTCGACGAAAATATTGTGCAGGTACATTGGTGAATGTTTCAATGGTTCCGTAACTTCCATGGGATTCATCATTAGTTATAGTCAAAGTTAAATTGATCAATTTGGGTCGGTTTTAAGCGAGCAGCGCATCGGTTGTGGAATATGATGTTCCTTTGAGTTGACCTTTCATAGTCAGAATTTTTGTTTCATAGTCTGCTGATAGTCAGAATTTTTCGAACGGTTACCGGAGATCGATCGAACACCCCTCAATTGAACGTCGTGCTTTGTCAAAATCAAAAACTTTATTATTACTTCGTCCTACAACGACATTTGGTCACTATTGCAGATCAAAAATTCTAGGGTTACGGTCCTTTCTACAGTAATCTCTTTACTGTTAAAGTAATTATGAATATAGAGACTAGAATCTTCCTCTCGCAATGTTACATATTTAGGTAGCTCGCACCATTGGAATATCCGAAGCGATGACTGCGGATATTGTGTCACGATTGGATGAAAGCGACACTAAGAAACAGCTACTTTTGGCCACTGAAAGAGCCCAAGCTGCTGGCGTACGTTGATGTTCATTGCAATTTAGCTTAAGCTTAGGCTTAGGCTTAGGCTTACGCCTGGATTCGCAAACATACTTTTAGGCTTTTGGAATTCCGTGGATCAACGTTCACCTGCTCAATGGCGACGTTCACTCATTTTGGGGTTCCGACAGATTCCACATCATTGCCAATTTGATCGGTAAAAAATTAAACATTTGCGGTAATGTTTTTGCAATTAGTTGATCGTTACAGGTCAGCCATTTCCTGGACCATTACGAAAGAAAGACGTCGGTACAATGAGCCGATGTGGTTTGTAAAATTGAAAGATAATTTCATTATGAATGTGAGTGTTATTGCTCAAGTGAATTTTAGTAAAAATTATCGGCAAAATACATCTTTCGATTTTCTCGGTTTCGATGCAGTTTGATTCTCTGTCCGTTGTTCGGTTTTTGATCGTTCAATGATCGCAATACAGTTATTGGCACGGTGTTGTTTGTCTCACAATTGAACAAGAGTTCATCGTAGAACGCGGCAGACGATGGCGAAGCGCGCGACGATCAACTTGTTTTTCGACGTGGTGTCACCGTATTCTTGGATTGGTTTCGAGGTGTGAACTAATTCTGAAATTACGCATATCGCAGTATTTATTCTTCAGAGTTTGACGCGCTACCGAACAATCTGGCCGATCGAACTGAAACTAAGACCGTTCTTTCTCGGTGGGGTAATGAAGAGCACTGGTATGTCGGTCGATCAAAGCACGGTGACACTTACTGTATCCAGTGTTGCAAAAGTACTAAAATTAGAAATGTTTTAGTAAAATAGGGTAGGCCTCATCATTATCTTATCACGTCATAGCATGTCAACGAGGGTGGACTACCATGGCAACCCACTCGTTACCATGGTAGCCCCAATCGTTGCCATGCTATGACGTCATAAGATAATCATGCGGCCTACCCTATTTCACTAAAACAGTTCTAGTTTTAGTACTTTTGCAACACTGACTGTATCACACTTCAGGTAATAAGCCGAATATGCTCGTGCCCGCTAAAGGAATGTACATGGCGAAGGACTTGGAGGAACAAGGAAAGTATTGGGGTATACCTTTCAATACGCCGTCGGTATGACTATTACATTTTATGGGTGTCGGTGAGGAAAGCATCTTATTTTCAGGATCCCTTCAACACGATGATTAAGAAAGGAAGCTTGTTGCCGCAGCGCTTTCTGACGGCCATCAATGAAGACGCCCCGGAGTACCTGGAACCAGTCGCCAGGGAACTGTTCATGCGCATCTGGTCCAGAGATCAACCGGTCGACACAACCGACAATTTAAAAGAGGCATGTTTTTACTGCAGCGGTCAATTGTTCATTTGTGTTGTCATTTAGGTTGCGAACAAGATTCGTTTGCCGAATGCTGAGAAAATAATCTTGCGTTCCAACGATGACAAGATCAAACAGAAGCTAACCGCGACGACACAAGAAGCGCTCGACGGCGGGGTTGGTCTCCAGTGTTGAACATCATTGAACCGCACCGCACCGCAAACCGCGGTTTTGCGGTGCGGTTTTGGATGGGCGCCAGCGGTGTGCGGTGCGGTTTGAATGGCCGCCCGAAAAAATTATAAGGGGGACCCTTACCTTTTCGGCGCGCAGCGGGTTTGCGGTTCAGTTGCGGTTTGAAAAAA
>JAQGCX010001395.1:0-11141 GCA_034700205.1 Plectus parietinus
AATTCTCTTTTACCGGTATACCGATTTTGCTGAAATTTGTTTTGGGAAAGCCTCTGTTATTTGAATTCCCGCTAGCAGTTGTATGAATTATTTACATTTTCCAATATGTTGTAGCCAATATCATTCTCTATTCAAAAAGTCCACACTCAGCTGAAGCGGTTAAGTGTTGGTTGAGAACGAGCACTCAGTGTGGGATCCATGCGATACTGGCTGAAATAATGCTGGACAAGCATGACCCCACCGGTTTTGATGCGATTGCCAAAATATGGGCACGAGGATATCCCGCAGGGCTCCCACACTGAGCGCTCGTTCTCGATCAGCGCTTGACCGTCTCAGCTGAGTGTGGACTTTTTGAATAGAGAATCATTTTGGCTACTTTTTGCTACTATCGGCTATGATATTGGCTACTTTTTGTCAATTTCTGCTCGAATAATATGACACGACACGTAAGGATCGTCAGATTGGTTTATACTTTGTTTAATTGTTCGATGAGTAAAACTGTTTTACACAACGCATGTACATATAAAAATACAAACAAAATAATGATGATTGTGACAAAATAAATGTCGTTAATAACATAGCATTCGGTGCTAAATAAAGTCTCATTTTGAGTCAAATTACCAGTTTTACTGGCGACAAAAAATTACTGGCGACGAAAGATTGCGAGCAAAAATTTAGGTCGCTATGACAGAAAGTATAGTTTCTGGATTATTTTGCCTGACTTGTTCCTCTTCATACTGTCCTCTCAAGAAGGTCACAATGTCGATTGTTTCTTTTATCTTCGCGTCCATCTCCCTTTCCTTGTCGAGTTTCTTATTGCGCTTCTTCTCCAACCGCTCTTGTGCCTTCTGCAGTTCCTTCTGCATCGCAAGGTTCTTCATCTTCTGCTTATGTGATTCCTTTTCAAGATTCTCCGCGGCCTTGAGTATTTTTCTTTCCGCAGCAATGCCCTGACTGATTGCCTTGTGTTCTAGGGCGTACATTTCTTCCACGGCACTCAAAACGGCAGCTTGCGTCCGGCTGTCCATTAAATTCTCCAACTTGGTGGTGGCATTGTTGACTTTCTCAACCGCCTCCTTGTCGTGCTCCAGTTTCTTGTGTTGCTCTTTTTCACACTTTTCCGCGGCCTTGCCAAGGTCCTTGTTCTCTTCAAGATTATTTTTGGCTTGTCTTTCTTTTATTTTTTCGACCTCTTCAGCGGCAGCCGCGATTTTCTTCTCGGCGGTTGAAATTTGCTCGATTTTCTTCTGCTGAAGCGTTTCCAGTTGTTTCTCGGCCTTAGAAATATCTTGATCAGCATTTGAACAGGTGCTACTTCTTCTAGAACTGTGGCTACTTCTCCTTGAACTGTCGCTACTTCTCCTTGAACTGTTGCTACTAGCACTTTTCCTTGAACCATTGCTCAGTGTTCTTGAATGGTGGCTGTCACTGTTGTCGATCGTGAGGTACGTCATTTCTTTCGAGTTCGACGCTAAAAAATGAAATGATGCAGTGATTGCACTTGTTCTCTTGCAGATTAAATTTGATCCAAATTAATGTGAACGACGCTGTCCAGAAATCTCTCACCCATTAGCGTACAACGAGATATAAAATAGAGCGAAAAAAGCAATAAATTAATTTTCAACGAACCAGCAGTGTGAAGGATATCCATTTCGAATGATGCAGAGAGTAAAAATTCACAATAATGGGAAAGTTAGTTCTTCGTCAAAACTAGCAAACGTGTCGGGATGACTGTCTGGAAATCATTTGCGGCCGTATTTTATACGCAAAGAGAAATGTTGTTGATGTTTACCAATTTTACATTTAAGACACCGATTTATTGACGTTCATCGTTCTCCTTCCTGCCTCATGCGTTGTATCTTCGACTACAGAACCAGTTTCGTTAACGTGTATCGGTTTCTGACCATTTCTCCATATGGCGTCATCACGTACAGACCAACAAGTGATTTGTTAGACGCTCTCGAAGACGACGTCGATCAGACACCGATTTCTTGACGTCTTCGTGCATCAAGCGTTTTATTTTTGACTGCAGAACTAGTTTCGCTGATGCTTATAGGGTCTGACCATTCCTCCATAAGACGTCATCACATACAGATCGAAGACCATGTCGATCAGACATCGATTTCTTGACGTCTATCGTTCTCATTCGTGCGTCAAGCGTTTTATTTTCGACTGCAGAACCAGTTTCGTTGATGTTTATAGGTCTCTGACCATTCCTCCATATGACATCATCCTGTACAGACCAACAAATAGTTTCTTAAACGCTCTCGAAGACAAAGGAAAAGACAGTGATGTAAAAGATTACTTTGGTTGAAAGAAAAATTTCGGGAATTATACAGCGATCGAAAACTAGTATTGTATAGCATACCGTCCGTACTATTAGAGACAATACGGCAATTGAAACTAAAAATCGTTTCGTAAAGAAACTACATCAAAGGTAATACGTTGCGCTCACATGATGACATGAGTGGGTGCAGCGGCAGTTGGAGATGACGCTACTTATTCTCGTATTTTTTCAATTCAGTTTCAATTTATTCTCACCCACACAAACAGCAAACAAGTACATGTACGCCTGAAAACAAAGACAGCACAAAAATAATTGTCAGATATGTCGGAAACATTTTCAATAGGAGACCAGATATGGGAACCATATTCTAGTTTGCTTCTTACAAAAGTATCAAAGCATTTTATCAAAAACGAAGTGTAACGAGTCTGAACGGTTTGAAAAATGCAATTCCGCGACGTTCTTTGCTGATATACGTGCCTTGCATTTTCGACAATTTGTTTGTTTCATTTTAATCGAAGTACGTAGGTAGTTGAAAATTGGGGCAGGCCCCGCCATAAGATCAGGGCCGTGCAATCGTACAGGCCAACTAGGTCATGGCCAAAGGCGCCGAGGTTTTCGAAAGTAGAGGTAAGTGTCCCCCTTTACTATTGACTTAGGTCGCCACGGAGTTTTGGGACAGTTTTCGCCATCTTAGCAAACTGAGAACACAACTATCCCACACCAAATCAGTTTTTTTAAAGCAAAATTACATTTATATTGCTGCAAAAGACGTGCTATGGAATACGGCTCATGTAACGGACTGGTAGATGTGAAACAGGTTTTTAGGTCGTACATCGCGTTTCTGGTGCATTGCATTCAATTGCGTCGTTCTCAGAGATTTCAGCACCAAATAGGCTGAAATTTTAATCACTAGTCCAGTTTTTAATTCTCTTTCGAATGAAAGAAACAGCACTTTTCTAGGTTGCTCAGAACTACCGCTAGAGGGGTGTCACGGAGTTGTGAGACGTGTTATTTCGTAAACCGAAATTTATCCAGTTTAGAATGAATTTGATGTGATCTTCCTTAGAAGTGTGCAGAGTGTTTTGTAAAAAAATAGGGTAGAGAAGGGATTGGTCCAGTTATTTTTGGTCAAACACAGTGTGTGTTGCTGTAAAAAAAAATGAGGACATATTTTCACTCCTTTCCATATTTTGTTCTTTTCCAGATGCGTCAATACGTGATCAAAAGATGAGAAATCAGATTTCCGATGGAACAGCTTCCACAAAGCTTGATGTTTGAACAAGTCACTATTCTTTGAATCAATAATTTGCCCGCAGGATGACAACCTACCAGATGACGTTTATTATTGCAAATGAAAGACTGACTGATTGGGTTGTTGACGCAATATGGTGGGTAAATGACGGCAAAGCCCGACCAGCCGCGCACAAATTGCCCATGATTACACCTCATTAAAAGCTGAATATTTTGGCAAGCTTGCTGCAGCCATCTGTTCGAAGAACTGGTCCGATTCCCGTCGTCTGACAAAATAACATAGGAACAGTGGTTAATTAGTTTAAGTGCCCAATTCGGTTTACGACCGAGAGCGGAAATCCACTGGATGATCACATTGAGCGAACCTTGTGGTCGCACGATGTAGAAACGCTTTGTTGGTTGGCTGACAGCTGTTCATCCGACCGTGCACGAAGAATTGTTTCCTCTTCTGTCAACGTTTATTTTCACAATTCGTTCAGAGCAAAATATCACAAGCTGGCTCACAACTATACTATTTTGTGCTGTCGGTACGAAATTCTTATTCTGCTGACACTCAGCTGAATTTCAACGCGGCTGCTTTTTATTTTTCGATTCGCAAATATGCGGAAAACAGCAACTGTAAGTGTCTTTGGCACTCTGCTTTTCCGCCTCAAGGTTAACTAGTAGAATGAAATAATGTTATGAAAAATGCCTCTACACTGAACTGAACCGCCGTGAAAAGAGCATGTTTTTGTCCAGCTGTATCTTCGCGGATGAATATTAAATAATTGACAAATTTACTCAATTTTTTATTCAGGTCCCCCACCGCCGACCTCTGACCTACCGTACATGTAAGTACCTCACAGACATGGCCAAGGTTTGACTTTTCAAAAACTTTTTGGGTGGCCGAAACCTAATTTTTGGCATCCTTGGGGTCTGGACCTCTGGGGGATTCCCTTCCCCCTTCGCCTATGTCTGGTGCCTCTGTGAGCATAAATTAAGCGACAATTTGTTAACTTTTTTACTGAGAGTATATTTTCATTGCATTTGCATAATTCCAACGCGATAAGTTTTCAGAATCAGGAACAAAGTTTTGTCCCTGTCTCAAGGCGAGATAGCTCATATACGCGGAAGGTTTGTTCAGTGAATGTGTGATGAAATCAAAAACTGAATAACAATGTGAATGTATTGCAGAAAACAATGTATGATGCCCTTCGAAATCGAAAAGCGTCTGTGGTGCAAAATGAACAACCTTCAAGTAATCTCGACTATTTTTGCGATTTCACGGCGATGGAAGGATTTCGATTTTTGCATTCAAGAAATGCCAGCGCTTTCAGGTTTCAGGTTTTGAAATGCCAACGCTTTCGCTTCCAAGGGGTTAACCCCCAAATTGGTCGGACCAAAATGAAGAGAGAAGAGTCCCCCCTTACCTCTTTCGGAACCGTCGGCTAGGATTTGAGAAAAAATTTTGCGACCGCCCCAACTTTGAACCCGGACTACACCTATGGGGGTTGAGTAGTTAAAGTAGGCGATATTTTTTCTGCTAAAATGGGCGAAAATGTTTATTCCTAAAATGTTCTTTCAATCCAACACTTGGCGGCTTTTTAGCTCTCATTTTTCCAGTGATTTTCAATCATATTCCCTAGCCACTGCCAGTGCGGTACCTGCTCGTCCCACTCCCTTAGTCCCTTCCCCAACTTGGTAGTACAAAGTCTGGCAAGTAATAAGTGACAACTGATAAGTAACATTGCAGGACCCGTTAACTGTAGTATTACTTTATACAATGCTATTTCCTCTACAGATTGATAGCAATTGTTTTGATGGCGGCATGTGTTCCCCTATTCTGCTATCAAACAGCCGACCGGATTTCCAATTACATTCAACATCCGGTTGTAATCAACAGTGAGCAGCAGGAAGTGAATGAAATGGCCCTTCCTAATCTTATTCTTTGTGCGGAGTCACAATATTCGTAAGTCGGTTTGGAACCGTTGAGAAAGCTACTAACGTGGCTCTGCTAAGTTACGTTTTGCCTAACTCTGTTTAATTACAGAATCGGGTTTTTTGAAAGTTATCTCGATAAGACGCCCCGGGACATATTTTCGGATTTCAAAAATGTATGGTCAAAGTTGCAACTTTCAATATGAGTTTTCAGATTTTCGTTTTATGAGCGTCGGTAGCATAGCAGACAAACTTGGGGTGAACTATTCAATGAAAATGAATCAATCATACAGAACCACGCATTCGTGATATCAATACAGTAAATAAAAATGTATGAATTTATGAATTTATGAGCGGAACCGTTTTCAAAATGATCTTAATTTGCAAACGACCCACACGGCAAAATTATATCCGCAGTTCGTACACCAACCTCTGTCTCGAATTGTAAACTTTTGATAATTGACTTTTTGATTTTATCTACCACTATTTCAGAGTAATCACGAAAGATACAGTATCTCCTGAATTCGGTCGATTACTCAGACGGATTTTCACGGAGTCACGGGGAATCCCTGAACTTGATCGACTTGTTGTAGTTCAGAAGCGTCTCAAAACTGCCATAAAAACTTTGGAAGAAGACATTAAACAGTCAAAACAAACGGATTCTGCTGCGATCATGGAACTTGATGAATTGGGCAATCAGGTTATTAGTATTCTGCCGGAAACTGGTCGTCTACTGATGGTGAGTAATGCGTATGATTTTATTATTATTTTTCTTTTACGGTCAATCGTCTGCTACTTTATGGAGAGCAATTAATTTGGCCCCTCAAACAACTGGAAAGGCCCTAGTGAAAGCTTGAAGTAAAATAAGGCTTCATTTGAGCCCTCTGACCTGTCCCTTCATTTATTACAGCATCAGTAACAAATTTTTTATTGCGGATTATTTGGTCCATCCACATTTCATTAATTCTTGCAAATCGTACAACAACGAAGCAATATCGAAAGGGATGCGGCTTTTTTCAAAAGTAAATTTTGGTAGATCTAAGTAAAAACCCATGGATTTTATTGGAATAAAACCGATAGTTAGTCGGCATCTGTCCATGATGGGGTGAAATTTGATTCAGAATTCTGTTTAATATCTGAATAAAATTATTTCAGACACACAACATCAAACATTTTCTGGATATTGATGGCGACAATTCTTCCGTCGATTTTGATCAATTCAGAAAGGCTCAGCAATTGTGGGACTCTTGCTTGCACTTGCAAGTTCGTGGCCGAGAAAAGCGCGGTGAATTGGGAAAGAAATCGATTCGGACAGTAAACTCAACACTGGAAACAGCTCTCTGCAGAGCCAAAAAAGCTGAGGAGGTTATCGATCAGATAATTCATCTAGATTTGTCCAGATATTTTCTCTCGTTGGAACACAAGCAACAAGATATAATCATCAGGTAAGGTTTTTTGACGCAATCAAGAGTAGGTGTTTGGGTTTTCGAGTACAAAAGTTGGATATAGACTGTGGGCCAAAAATCGTATGTGGGCTGAACCTAATTGTCTATTGGCCACGACAGTAATTTATAGGAAGTTACAATATAACTCAGCCAATTTTTTTGAAGGGTAACCCTCAACTTCTCCAAAAAACCTAAGAAATCAAATAAATTTATTTTCTTAATCTCAATAGCTATATAATTTATTCTCTTTAGATGCAGCTGGTTGGATGTCCCTTGCAAAATTGACACAGTCTGGACATCACGTGGCGCCTGCTTTCTGGTTTCTGCACCCAACAGTGCAGTGGCTGTCAGTCGTATTGTTGGTAAGTAAAGTTCAGAGGTGTGTTCGGGTCGAAAAGTAGAGGGGGAGGTAAACATGCCGTACCCAAAAAATTTGCATAAAATTTGCGTAAAATTATGGTGTTCCGCCCAAAAATACCGTAAATTTATGCAAATTCTTTGGGCCGTCCTTGGCGGGCGAAGGGGAGGGTTTAACAAAATTTCGCCCATTTTGCCCACTTCGGTCAGGGTTGGTTGAGGGGTTAACCCTCCCCAACCACCCCTCAAAAACACAATGGCAAAGTTTTGTATAATATGTGTAAAAGAAAAAGAGAGAATGAGAATAGAATTAGGAAAAGAATTTAGATATAAAAGGAGATAAAACCTAAGTGTATGTCAAATTAGTTCTTGCGACCTGCGCAGACGTGAGAGTTAGAAGGAGCATGGGAGAGGGGGGGCTCCCCCCAAGTGGTTCAATACCACTGGCCGAAAACGGTTGGGATGTGTATGACAATTTTCGCCACGTAGTAAAAAGGTCGCCAGGCTCGGAATTTGGGGTGTACCACTCCCAGCCGTCGACTCAATTCCCCCAAGTCCAAACTGGTGCCCAAGTCTAAGCCTGCGCAATATATTAAAATATTGAACAAACCAAAAAACGCGGAGCAGGGACTCACAAATTACAAAGGCCCCTGATTTAAGCAATTTCAATCAAGAAGAAGCAAAGTTAAGGTTTTATTTTCAAACTTTTAAATAAGTTAATTTTTAGGTCAGTCATCTGCTATCCATCTGCTGATTGATACATTTGCTTTTGAAGGCGAACCAACAGTGAGCGTAAGTTATATAAGAACAGTTCCTAATGCATTGATGAGCATGTTGTGGTAGTTTTCTTATTCATCATGTTTTTTATCGAAGTAAAGACGGATCACAAGCAAGCTAACAGAATTGTTTGTATTCCGTTTGCAAGTAATCAGTAATCGAAATATGGCTGAATATTTGCGTCGAATTGCTGCTCTTACAATTATTGTTCTCGACCATTATTTCGCTCACCGTTTCGTTTGTAGCTCTTTCTACGTCCACCGACGATGAAAGAGTTTTCTCTCACATCTGGAGATCTTCAGCTTCAACCGGGTCAGCGCGAGAAATTTGCCATCAATCAAGTGATCAAGGTGCGAAGCACTTTCTTTCTACAATGGCCATACCGTAATTACTGAAATAGTAACAGTGCGTTACTACAGGGTGTCTGAAAAGTAACGTTGCAACTCGTTTTTTGAAAAACTCAGCCAAAGTTCAACCGATTGAGCTAAAGTTTGGTTTTTAAGTTGTAATTGCCAGGGAGTGTTTTTTGATTAAAAACCTGTTGAATTTGGTCATAGGGTTGCTAAGATATTGCTCTGCAAAGGCAACTACCGGCTGTTTGAGACGCTGGCATGGGCACGGATCGCACGAGGATATTCTCGCATAGGTCTCACGCTGAGAGCTCGTTCTCAACGAGAACTTTACCGTTTTAGCCAAGCTAAGACTTTTTAAATAGAGAATAATATCGGCTAAAACATATAAAAAAATGACAAAAATTCATACAGCTATTGGTGGGAATTTTTTATATGTTGTAGCCGAATTTTCGAATCGGAAGCGCAAAGTTTTCCTCGGTCCGGAACAGTTTTCCGTTTCTTTTTCGGTCAAAAACTGACCATTTTACAGCCTCTCAAACAGACCCCACTTTTTGAGCCGTTTTTAGGCAGTTTTTCTGGCACTGCCAAACGAGGATGGCACCATATGCCACCAAACTTGACACACGTAATCTCCAAAAAATTGCCGTCATTTTGGTATATGACATGCTCAGAGGCGATTTGTGGTTTCCATGAAAAGTCGCCTGGTTTTTTTTGGAATCACCCTGTACATTCCGACGATTGCCTGCGAGCGGGACAGTCGATGAAATTTGCGTTTGCGTCTGAATTCAAACTCCACAAATGCAAGACATAAACAATGATAAAAGAGCCATAAACTCGCTGATTTGGTATTTGCAACCAATGCTAGTCAAAGTGAGCGTGAGAAACTGATAAAATTGAGCAGTCGACAAAACAGATGACACGACATGTCACGTCGCGCAAACAAAGTTTTAACTAAGCGTGCAGTTTTCCACCAAACCGAAGTCATTCCTCACCGTCAGCTTGTTTTGAATTGGTGAACAGAACAGTTCTTTACAGAAAGTTGAAGGTAGATAATCGAAACAATACCAACTGTTTTTCTGACCAATAACGACCGTAGGAAGAGAAATATGAAGATTTATTCTTGGCTGCTCATTGTTAGGATAATTTTCAACAATATCCAGGATGCAGCACTGAAAGAAGGCGTCGTCTTCTTCGAAGTCACCGATTGTGGTAAGACGATTTGCAGTATGCCAACGGTGTTGTTCGTCATTGGTCACTGGTCCATTGACTGGGTCTCTCGTTTGCTGATAAAGCTAGTGCATTAGTAAACGCGCTTTTAGGGTAGATCAGGTAGTGTTATGAGCAGGGTTGCCAGATGTCCAAAACCGCCGAGGAGTACATTTTTAAATTACGAAATTTACATACGTAAATTTTTCAATCCCAAAATTTATATGCATTTTTTTACATAAGGAAATTGTTAAAATTATGGTGAGCAATAGTAAAATCTAGTGCAAATTTTCGAGGCCCACTACACCATTTACCTCGCGACTCGCGAGCTGTTGTCACTCAAGAGTTGTACAGTCAGTATACGCCGTTCTTTGAATCTTTTCATTAACATTTAAGAGCTAATATCAAATGGAGGAGCACGAAGAGTACGGTGCGGGGCTCCCAGGAGTACACACCTCCAGGAGTACGCCCCCCTACCGAGGAGTACCTTTTACCTTTTACCTGGCAACCCTGGTTATGAGGCGTTGGCTAGAACACAAATTTTCCTCGAAAAGGTGCCCTCGAATTCTAGCCTTTCGAGCACCGACAGCTTCAGAACCTTTGGAACAATCGGGAAATTTCTGAATAAAATATCACCATTTTTGACAAACCAAAAAAGGCCAGATCGCGTTATAATTTCGCAAAACAAACGGAAATGCAAAAAAGCCGAAGTCCTAATCCGACACGGTTTTAAATGAAATACCGTATTTATTCTAATATAAGCCCACGGGCTTCTACTTTTTCATCGCCCTGCTACCCTGAGCTTTTATTTTTGATCATAGAAATTTCATGCTGAAACTAGAAGAATTTTGATCATTTTCAGTCCAATTTTCGACAAAATCTTTCCATTTTCTGGTATTTCCTGTTGAAAGGCACATAATTTGACCCTTATATGCTCGGACGAGAACAAATGCGACTAGAAAAGTTAAAATACTACCGTAATTATGCCGTTTACAACAAGAAGTTAATATTTGATAAAAGCCCATGGGCTCATATTAGAGACTGGGCTTCTATTCGAATAAATACGATATGTTACCTATATTCGTAAATCGCAACATGTCACATAATATTACTTTCAAAGAAACTTTCTGTAAACATAAATAAAGTACCGTATGTATTGCGGAACACTTCAGGTGATGGTGCATTGTCAAACTTTGCGATATCAGTGACGCCTAATCCACTTATTTGGATTCCGCCTGTTACGATATGGTGTGGAGGAAGATTTTCATTCACAGAGGAAGCAAGGGATCTGGTGTCCAATGTGTCCGTCAATGATTCCTTCAACAATCTACGAACTGTCTTTTTCATCGACAAACCTTCGTTGTCATCACTTCCAGATTTCGAAAAGTTTTGATTTCTATTGTTTTTTATGGAATTAACCATACAGTCAAACACGGATATAAGGAACTCGTCTGCGTCAAGCAAAAAGTTCCTTATATCCGTGGTTCGGTGTTTTCCTTATCAGAATGTTTTCAATTTTTTTGCCTCTTTCAGGGATGTTTTTTAATT
>JAQGCX010001396.1:0-11140 GCA_034700205.1 Plectus parietinus
ACAAATCGTAGCGGCATGTCATTATTTTGTCATTTTTCAGTTGCAAACATTCATTTTCATATTCAGAAACACTTTAGATATTAGTAGAAAAGACTAGACTTGAGCAAATGATAACTGAACTGCTGACAGCAGGTCAAAAAGTCGGGGTCGGGGTCGGGGTCAACCCCGACCCCGTTACAACCCTATAAAGTACATTTGCAAATGAGTCCAAATGATCGTACTGGTCCAAGACGGCGCGGCCCGAATGGAGGTCTTTGAGGAAGCGCAAGGCGGATTCTTTCCCGACGCCCGGCACGCCTTTGTCCCCGTAGTCACAACCGAGCAACAATGCCAGACAGACGAGCTTCTCACGGTCGAGTCCTGCATGGACGGAAAGTTACGTCAACAGTTAAAAAAAACTAAAGTGACCAACCAAGCTCCTTCTCAATCCGTTCCATGCGATAACAGTCAACCGTCGGCTGTTTGCCGTCGAGCGAGAAATTGCGCAGCACTGTCGATGCGCCGTACAGAAATGCGTCGCTGTCGTCGGTGATGACAGCGGCGACGAACTGCAATGAAAAAAGAATTGTCACCGATCGCGGATGGGAGTACGAACGCCGTCCTGATTGAGAGCGGCGCAGGCGGCCTCGGCTTCGCCGTCCAGTTGAAACACCGGCAGTCCAATAAGAGCGATCAGTTCGCAGCACTGCAAACCAATTGCAATCAAAGAGAGCAACGGCGAACAACGACCGCACCTCTTTCATGACGCCCATGAACCTGGAGCGATTCATCTGTCCCTGAGCCGCAGGGGCCGACGCGTCAATGAGTCTGCCCTGTTGCTGCTGAATTCGTCGCCGCATTGTTTCATTCTTCAAATCAGGCGGTTTCCCGTCGGCGATCAGAAATAAACGCATGCCCCGTTGAAGCAGCGCAGTGATGCGAAAGAACAGATTCCTGCAATCATTTTTTTCCAATCAATCTTTTTCGAACGTCAACTACCTGAGATAAATCTTCTGCAAGGCGGCGGCTCCGTGGACGGCAGTCTGCATTTGGCACACCCAAAAGCCCAAGTCCACAGCCAGACATTGGTCATCGAAGTCGCTCAGAGGGCGGCGCTCCTTTACCGGTTCCAGTATCGACCACAAATCCTTCACTCCCATCTTCTACTAAACGAACAAGTCGACGATTTCCCAATGCACGAATAACCTTTGTGTTCCGCAGGTCGGTCGGAGATAACACCCTTCTGTTTCTGATTGACTGATTGACAATATGACTGACTCGATTGGTCAAAAACATGGGCTGATAATGTCTATTTTATCCTCATGAGCAACCAGTGCATAGACACAGTGCTCAATAACAACGAAAACAGAACATTGGCATAACGATCAATCTTGTTCGTCTTCTTCTGCATCGGCCACTGACAGAAATTGCCGCTTTCTGGTTGTATTCATGTAGGGTTTCAACACCCACTCAGTTTCCGCCGCTTCTATACTGTCGAGAGTTCCCAATTTGATGCAATACACTGAAATTGGCGATTGAAGCAATCAAACGAACACAATTGACTCAACATACGTTTCAATTCAAACCGTGGTCCGATTTCGCTCATTTCGATTTCTGTTCCTTCGACTTTCTTGTATGTGTGATGTCTGAAAGAAAAAATTGATACAATTTCAGGTAGACATGTTCGACGCACCGGAAAGAAACGAAGTCATCGTCGTTTGCAAAAGTGACGATTCTCCTGCTGTCTTCTTTCGGCACAGGGAACAAATGTTTGAGAATCGTCATGGTCTGAAACGAACTCGGTCAAGATGGCCGATATAAAAAAGACTTGCCCTGATGCCGAGCTTGGACTTGAAATTGTTGAAGATGAGATGGGGGTACTGCTCGGACATGGTGCCCACGTCGGGAATGTCGTGACGCATCACGACGTTGCTCATGTTGAAGTAAGCGGTCGGTCCCAAAGGCAAATGGCAAATGATCAGTCCGTCGGGATTGCCGCGATGTTCATGAATGATGACGAAATCAGTCACCTGGATAACACCACTGTCTGGCGGCAGGAACTATATCGCATTCCTACCTCATTCACTCTGCACGCTTCTACCAACTTCTTCACATCGTAATGACCACGATTCATTCGCTGAGAGTTCGGGAACACCAGTTTCATTTCCTTCAACATACACTTTAGTCATCATTTCATTGACGGTAAAGAGAGCACTGTAGAAAGTACCGTAACCCCAGAATTTTAAATGTGCAATAGTGACTAAATGTCGTCGTGGGACATTTACTAAAAATGGATTTAAATCATACGAAGTAATGATATTCAATACAATAAATTCTGGATTTTGACAGCGCGCGACATTTAATTGAGAGATGTTCGATCGGTTTCCGGTAAACCGTTCGAAAAATTCTGACTATAATCAATACATGTTATCGACTGGTTCCGTACCTTGGCAAACATCTTCAGTCTCGAACTGGGGTCACGTGAAGTCGTGATCATAATCTTCGGGTCTTTGCAACCAGCCCAGCGGTACTCGTCATCGATCTGCACCACTGCATCGGCTGAAAAACCAACCAATTCACCCGTAAATTTAATCAATGAAATCAAAATAATAATTAAGATGCGTTGTGTCACTGACATACAATTTGATTGAATATTAAAACTCTGCATACCGTCTTCGCCTGCCCAACCAATGCCTTTTTGAAGTTCCAGAGCTTCTTTGCGCAAATCGGTCGGTATCGGTCGATTTTCTAAAAAGTTCACAGTTCATTTTCAACTGAGCGAAAATAGTCGCAAAAAACGCGCACCATCAATGGACTTCTTGACCCGATCGCGCTTCTCTTGAATCATCTTTTGCTTCTCTTCCATGCTCTTCCTGTAGATGTACTCGCGTCGCAGCCTTGCCTGCCGTCGAATCATTGTGAAGTTCTTCCAACGCAATCAGCGAAAAAATGGAACTAAAAAAATCGTCAATTACAGAATTTTGCGAGCGTATCATGAAGACGCTAAGTAGGAATCTAGCACGGGCAATGAATTCTAACGACTGCTGAATTGCTTATGATTGCCAATAAGAACTTTCAAATTCGAGTGCTACTTTAGGGAGCTGAGGTTGAGGTCGATGTGCTCGGTCTTCTTGATTTACGACACGGCCCCCCACAGACGCAATCGCGTGGTAGACATTTTTGAAGTATGCGGAGTCTCTTTTTCCTTGGGGGGCCGTGACGAAGATAGCGCGCGCGATGATGTGCAAAATTCATCACATGGTTACTGTAGTTTGCTGAAACAGAATGTCTTTTCAAGACGCTCAGTTCTTCAGAGAACTGAACTGAATGAATTTTGAGTCACTGATCAAACTGAACGATCGGTTCTATGACATCAACTTCAACACCGACTGACGTCCGCGAATATAGCACGTCTTTGGCTTTCCACTGAGCTTTTTTCTCGACGCGTTCTCACAAGTTCTACATCAACGAGTAACCGACGATGCCATTTATGTGTCCTTCACTTCTTGATGTCATATTTGTAAAATCGTAAATTTCATATTTTGAACAATACATGCTTGCAAACACAACGAAAGCTTTGCCTATTCTCAGGATGCCAGTTTGTCATTAAAACCACTGGTCACATTCTGACATGAGACATTTGTATGGACGGGCACTGGTAATTGTCGTGCGATACACTATTTGTGAAAATCACTCAGCAAAATGTTTAAGTAACAAATGGAAAGCAATAGTGACGTTTCATAATGATGTGTCAGTAACGAGGGCGGATAGAAATGTTGACACCGCGTTCTGGTCTCAGGACCATCATCATAGCGCCATGCATGTCTTCTAATTTATCAACTGTCTCCCACGAAAACTTTCCCAGTATATACGCCATCATGATTTTCATTTCTGTCATTGCAAATCTCTGTCCTGAAACCAGTGTATGATAAGGTCGGGTAACCAATGAAGCAAGTCGAAAGGGGGAAGTACTGGAGAAAAGCGAAGACAAATTCCCCAGATGTGCAAGGAGGGTTGACAAATTTTAGTGGGCCCCTGAAGAGTTAGATACAAACTATTTTGTGGTCTGCTTCACTCCTGTTGCAATCAACTGAAATCTTACCGATGCAGTTTCTGGCACCTGCGGAGAAGGGAGCGAAGGCGAAAGGATGGCGATTCGCGACATTGTCTGGCAGGAATCGGTCGGGATCAAAGCGATCGGGTTCAGGCCAATGCTCAGGATTTCGATGAAGCATGATAATGTTCATTTGAATAGATGCTCCACGTTTCAAAGTCGTGTGGTCGTCTACAAAAACGATCGGAAAAGTTGGAGTTTCACATGGTCACTGAACATGTGTACCGAGTTTCATTTCTTCATCGACTCTTCTGCCAATCAATGGAACGGATGGATAAGTTCTTTGCGTTTCTTTGATACATCGCTCCAGGTATGTGAGCTGGGCTAATTGCTCGGCTGATATTTCAGTAAAGTCTAAATTAACAGAGCTTAGTGTTTTTAGTAAAAAAATGGTCCAGTCAACCTCCTAGTACGGTATCAATTTCCTCTTGACACTTTTTCTGACAGTCTTTGTACGTTCCCAAAGTTAGAATGATCCACATCAGAGCAGTGGCCGTTGTGTCGTGTCCCTGCAAATGCCACGAGTTTCTACCTGTCATTGGCACATGCAGAGTAAAACCACCTCAAACATGAAGGTATCTGTTTCTTCAGCGACATCTGCCGCACTCAGTTTGCCATCACGTTTCAAGTCCAGCAACAGGTCGAGAAATGCCAGTCGCCGTTGACCTCCGCTTTTCAGTTCTTCGCTACTTGGCAGATCTTTCTCGCGCAGAGCGATTGTCTTAATTCGGTTCCGGTAAATATAGTCAGAATTTTTCGAACGGTTAACCGGAAATCGATCGAACACCCCTCAATTGAATGTCGCGCGCTGTCAAAATCCAGAATTTATCGTATTGAGTATCATTACTTCGCATGATTTAAATCCATTTCCAGTAAACGTCCCACAACGACACTATTGCACATCTAAAATTCTGTGGTCACGATGCTTTCTACAGTAGCTCTCTTAACCGTCAAAGAAATTATAGAGTATACAGCAGCGCGTGCCACCAAGGTGCCGGCCGGTGGTTGGGTTTCGGTCGGCGCGATTCTGCGGCTCCTCTTCAGTCGTCTGCTACGTCGGCCGTTTCCTGCGCTTCGCCGATCTGACGAGCGAACAGCGCTCGTTCACCAACGAAGATCAGCAGGCGACGATCGGCGCTCTGACGGTGTCGCCCGACTTCCAGTACATGGTCGTCTGCATCGACCATATCGAGGGTGCGAAGCTGATCGTGCGCGAAACCGACAAATTGACTGAAATCAAGCGAATGCTCTGTTCGACGCTCGCTGCAGACATCAAAATATCGCACGGAAACGAACTGATTTTGACGTGTTCAGTTGAAGAAAACCACGTTCGATTGGCCGTGTACAGTTTCGAACAGGAGAAATTGGCTGGGGAAGGCTCGGTTGAGATTGCGAAAAACGTACGCAAGCAAAATTGGCAGGTGAGTATTGAATTGGAGAAAGATTGCACTGCAGCTGTCTTCAGATTTCCTTTTGTCCAGCAGACGAGGGGCTGGTATGTTTGGCTGACGAAAATCACGCGCGTTTGCTGCGCAACTCGAATGGAACATTGGAAATATTTACATCGATCCCAGTAAGCGCATTCGAGGAGTTAGTCTGCAAAAATGTTCCTTCGCAGCTGAACATTTTTCAAACGCTTAACTGGAAAGCGATCAGAAACCCCTCAATTGGATGTCGCGCGCTGTCAAAATTTAGAATTATTGTTGTATTGAGTATCATTACTTCGTATGATTTAAATCCATTTCTAGTAAACGTCCCACGACGACATTTATTGTTGTGACATTTAGTCACTAAAATGTTCTTTCGCAGGTGAACAGAGACAAGATGACTTGTCACGAATGGTTCGGCGATATCACCTTGGCGTTCGGGACTGACTCAGGAAAGATCAAACTTTACCATGAAAAGACCGAGTTGAATGTCATCGATCTCACTGAACTTCAAAACGAGTGATCAATTCAGTTCGATTTACTTGCTTAATTGAGCGTTTTTAGTTTATTTCGTGACTATAAGAACATGTCGGTCTCATCGATCTGTTCAGGACACCAGAATTTCCTCTGCTCGACCGAAGTTGGTGCGGTATTTCTGTGGTCAATCAACAACGGAATCACCGATTGGGCGTCATGTCGCGTTTTCATTGTAATATTGATTTGTACACAAACTTTGGGAAAAGTGAACACATCCCAAGTTTAGGTCCCACTTATTCCTGGAGCTCTTGATAGAAAACTAGAGCAAGTTTTTCTTAACGCGAATGAAAGCGAGATGCTCTGCGTCGGAAGCAATAGCTTGTTTCATATTCCGTTTGGCAAACTATCGACTGAATCGGTGAAGACCACTGGATTCGATTTGTTGGCGGCTGGTCACGCGTCGAAAGTCATCAGTTTATCCATCGCCATTCAATCACATCAAGAACGCATAGTTTCTTTGGATAACGATGGATACATTCTCGTTGTTAACCTAAGAACTGGGTACGGTACGGCAATTATGACAATGATCTTGCAAAAATTTCATTCTGTACATTACACCAGTACGGTAGTTGTTGTGGAATAATAAATTCCTTGCCCCTTTAGAGCTACATTGTCATGGCGCAAAGTGAATGGCGCTCGATCTGTGGCTTTTCACATGAACGGACATCATGTGCTCGTTCAAGTCACAGGAGGCATTGACATGTACCAAGTGGCATTTCACGACTTGCAATTTGTTATTTCAATTTATGAAGGGGCTGTTCATCAAGTACAGTCTCACCACATATTAATGCGCCGTACTATTGCTGTCATTTTAGATTGAACTGAGTCGGTCAGGGTGCAAACTATTGATTGTGACTCCGAACACGCTGTTGTCGTTATGGTCCAACTCTGGTGTCGTGATTTGGAAGCAGTTTCTTGGATCGAACATAAATGTAACTTCTGAATATCTTTTGTCGTACATCTATTTGTTATGCTTATGAATCGCCTCAATTTTAGATAGTGGCATTGAGAAGTTCTGGATGCGGGAACTACATTGCCCTGCTGTCCGTGAAAGAATCAGTGACTCTGTATGATGCGCGATCGGGCAAAACGCTGTGGTCGATCAATTTCAAACTACGAGACTTCATCGACATGGCAATGACTACAGATGTGGTGTTCTTGTTGAACAAAAAATTTGTCCTCTCTGTAGTTAAAGGTGGAAAGGTTTGTGTTCCTGTCTGTTGGGATGTATTCACGGCTCACTTTAGGAGATTGAACTGGTGAACGTACATAACGAAGCCATTGGCTTTGACAATGCACCGATGAACTGTATCGCAAATGCTGACAGTGTGCAGATTGGAACAACAAACGGAAAACTGTTGGCTGTGTATGAGGCAACAGAAAAGACCGTACACACTGAGATCATTGAAACTAATATGGAAACTACCGTGACCCAAGTAACTGCAAACACACAGTTTTGTCCTTCCCTAACAAAATAATTTTTTTTTAGCAAATCGAAGCAGGTGAACATAAACTTTCAGCGGTAGGTTTTCAAGATGGCTCATCGATCATTGTTGACCGTCGCATACCATCGGAAAACGAAACTATGACTTCGACCGATAATGCTGTTCAATGTTCAATGGATGAGCTCTCCGCTCTGGTACGATTTCTGCAGGGTGTCTCCCAACTCCGTAGCATCCCCCTAGCGGTGGCTGTACTGAGCAAGCAAGAAAAGTGCGATTTCTTTCATTTGAAAAAGAAAAAAAACTGGACTAATGGCTAAAATTTCAGTCCATTTGGTGCAGAAATGGCTGAGAACGACGCAATCAAATAAAATGCATCAGAAACGCGCGTTTCTGGTGGTTGCGTCGTTCTTAGCAATTTCTGCACCAAATGGGCTGAAACTTTGGCTACTAGTCCAGTTTTTTATTCTTTTTCGAAAAAATAAAACCGCAGTTTTCTAGGTTGCTCAGAACCAGCGCTAGGGGGGGGGGTGGCAAGGAGTTGTGAGACATCCTAAATATCGATGTTCGCAGGCTATTTACATTGCCACCAATCAATTTAGCAAAGACTTGTACAAGAGCTCGAGACCGAGAAAAATAATGTACGCAGAAACGCAGAGGAAGTGATGAGAGAGTTCAAAGAATACAAAACAGCTGAGTTGGAAGAGGCAAAAGAAGCGTTCGAAAAGAAGCAGAAAGCACTTCATCAGCGTATCGCGGTTGACTATTTGCTGTATATATGCATTGTTATTGTCCATTGAATTTATTCAGAAACTGGAAGAAGCACTGAATTCCGATGGCGTCACACACGAAACCACCGTTAGTAGTCTACGCTCGCTCTATAACGAAGAAACCGAACTGCAAAGACAAAATTACGAGACGATAATGGAGCAGCACATGCGAAAAATAATTGCCATTGAAGAGTCGAACAACGAATTGCTGAAAAACGAAAGAGAGCAACAGGAGCACGATTTGCTCGCCGTTCGAGACAGTTTCGCTGAGACCGAAAACTCGTGGAAAGCACATTGTCGTACACTTGAAAACGTCATCGAAACGGTCAGTGCATTTCCTTCTTCTTAATGTCAACGCGTCCAGATATTTCAGCTGAAAGCTCGCTTGTCAAAAGAACACGATGACATGAGCGAGTTCGAACAAAATGTTACAAACAAACTGAACAAGGCAGTAGAAAGCTATGAACTGCGCGCGCTGAATCATCGAAGAGAAACGACCGAACTAACGACCGAGTTGATTTCGCTGAAAGCTACCGTAATTAACTCGATCTGGTACAGTGGAACCCGGAGAAGTGCACAAAATGCGTATCAATTGTTTGAGCACACGCCAACATGAAAATTCACTACGCAGAACTGCGTAGCCTCTTTGTGCGATGGCGTGTGCTCTAACAATTGATACGCAATTTGTGCACTTATCCGGGTTCGACTGTAGTGCAAACATAAAAATAAACCGATTGCAGAGCATGATGCTCAGCGAGGAGCGCGATGAAGCGCTTGACGTAGTCAACGCGCAGAAAGCAGAAATACAAGTGCTCAAAGAACAATGCGAACAACTGAACAAGTCCATTGCAATAAAGCAAAATGAATCAAAACATGTTCGTTCGAAATCGCCAATGAGACATTTCGATTTGTATTTGAGGGAGACGCAGCGCTTGAACGAATTCAAACGGAATTGACGAACAACAAAAAGAATCACCAGGAAGTGACAAAACGTGTTCATCGGATAGAAAAGGAATTGAATGCAACAAAAACGACTGTGAGCAAACAAACGTTGCCAATTTAGCAACATTGTCAATCGACCTTTGTGCTTTCATTAGGTTAAAATAAAAGAACGAGAACTGAACGAGTTGCTACGTCATTTCAAGCAAGTACAAGATGGAATCAGTGATCCGAAACGTCTGCGTCAAGCTGTGCTCGACATGTGCAAGTGGATCAACGAAAACATCGGTCAACTGTAGATGGTGTTTTTTTCTGCTCCATCTACGCTAAGTTTTACTGACTGCACATCGAAGTAAAATGCGGAAGCAAAATCACTCACGCTCTACCTTATTTACTGATTCGATATTATCGTTCAAATAAACTTTCGCTTGCTAAAAGCAGAAATATCCGGTTCATCTTACAATGCAGCAAACCGATAACAATGACAATAGGCTGCAAACGAAAAGTCCGTTTCATTTTGATTTATTCTTGTGTACCGACCGGACGAACGGACAAGAAATGTCTGGCCGATGCGGACGCGGACGCAGTCGCAGTCCGACAACGACGCAGAACCATCCTACTGCAGCAGTGCCCGACGTCCAGGCCACCACCTTCAGACTCGAACACCGGTCGTCCGAACACCATGGACCGAGGCGCAAACAGTCGGGACCCGTCGCCCGGACGGAACCATGCGCAGACGGCCGTCAGGCGGACCGCCCGCGACCGCAAGATCAGCAGCAGCAGCACCACCACCACTACGGGCAAGGAACTGACCCCCCGCCGTCTTGAATGAGATGCGTGCATTCTACCGCCGCACCGTGCACAAGGGCATTGATGGGCTGCGCGCCGAGTTCCGAGAGCTTCGGACCTTCATGCCGACCATCATCCGTCTCGCCAACGACCAGAAAACTACCAAAAACCGTTACAAAGGTACGTTGCTGCAGTGCTCGCGTGTTCACTTACCGTACTTCGCACTTTCAGACGTCGTGTGCTCAGATCAGACTCGCGTTGTTCTGAAGTACGGCTTGGGTCGCAATGCGGGCGATTACATACATGCCAATCGGGTGACTTCATACGTCAAGATGATCTGCACGCAGGGGCCGCTGGAAACGACCATAGGCGATTTTTGGCGCATGATCTGGTAGGAGAAGGTCACCCACGTCCTCATGCTGTGTCGCACGGAGCAGGAAGGTAAAGTCAAGTGCTCGCAGTATTGGCCGAGGAGGGTCGCCGAGCCGATGATCGTCGACCAGCTGACGATCTGCAACACTGGGACTGAGCGGGACGGGCAGCCGTTCACAACAACGAAGATCTCCGTTTCCGCAAAAGGCGCCCAAGTTCTGCAAGTGCGTCTGCATCAGTGGACGAACTGGCCGGACCGCGCCGTGCCCGACAACCCGAGCATCCCGCTGCGCATGCTACGGATGATTCGCGACGACCCCGAGGCGACGACCGTCGTCCACTGCTCGGCCGGAATAGGAAGAACGGGCACACTCGTCGCGATCGAAATGTGCATTCGCCGGCTGCTCGACTACGCCGTGCTCGAGTACCTCCACCTCAAGGGCACCATCAACAAGTTCGAACTGGATCAGTTCGGCAAGCCGTGCGTCGCCTTCAAGAGCCCTCAGCGTCGCCCGCCGCAGCCGTGATCATCTGTGGCCACCCTCTCCGCTTCCGCTTTGTACTACTGACTGCTTTGTTGTACCACTAACTGCCTTGCTACTGACTGCCTAAAACTTGTTCCGACCGCTTTGAAAATTAGTGCAGTGCAGAGTTCACGAAAATCTAATGGGTTGGACCAGTGCCCGCACAGTATTTAAGAGACGGTTTTTGTAAGGACCGAGCTTCGCTTGGCACAGTTTGCAAAAGGTTTTCCGATTTCGCTGAAAATTT
>JAQGCX010001397.1:0-11136 GCA_034700205.1 Plectus parietinus
CAACAAAGAAGTCTGGAACATCACGTACGAAAGTTTAGTTTTTGCGACTGACATCGCTCCTCGACCATTTACGATTACATTCGGTATTTCAAATTTTGGTGTTTTTTGGTGGCCAATGCCCCAAGAAATGAAAGCTGAAATCGATTCACGACTAATTACTCCAGCTCAGCGATGTTTTACCGCCATGGTAATTGATGCGCAAAACAGACAAGAAACAACTGTGTCCTTTCAACCTTGTTTTTTGGAAGTTTCTGGGCTTGGCAAACGGAAAAATACTAATGATGAACCACCTTGTAAAAAACGTAAGCCAGATGACGATAGCTGTAATGAAAGTGGTCAAAATATCGACAAAGATACGAGAAAGAAAAACGATGAAGCAAGCAAGAAGATAAGAACTGCTGCTGATGAATCTGAAAATAAGTCTGATGAACCAGTTAAAAAATGCTATTTTTCCAAATCGCGCATCAATGTTGAACTGGAAAAGAAAGAACGCCCTACGCAATCTTTTGTAACTACTGACTGCGATTCTACTTTAACAGCGTATGTTATGCTTTTATTTGTTAATTGGGATTTATGAACTGGCCCATAATAGGGGAGAAAATCTTGTAAAGTACGTAGGACGAAAAAAAATATGCGCTGTGTCATATAGTTTTAGAAAGTAAGTTTTCAGAAGGATGGGGGCTTTGGGTCTATCCCCCGGCCAGGGACCTACCCCTCTCTTCCCGGCCCGGACCAGACAGTACACTTGATAGAATGAACCTTTGGCAAAAAAAAAGTTTTGCCACTTGGCGACCTCACCCTCCTCCTCGGTCACCGGCTACTCCCCCCCCCTGACCTCGTACCACCTTTACAGGTTTGACTCATTGTGATTGAAGTAAGGTGCATTATTAGCATTGCATACTAAAAAAGGTTTCTTCAGCTTTTCTGATCTTGCTGAAAGAGAACAGCCGCAAATGTAGACGAAGACGATGCAATTAAAACAAGAATGGAGAACAGTTATATCTGTGCAAAACATCAAAATGAACTTATTTCAAGATGGAAGTTTGTTAACCGACATTTTCTCCGCCGAGGAAGAGAAAAAAAAATTATGTGTGGAATTCCGAATGACATATTTGCTGTGCATAAATCAAATGATCAAATGCAGGTGCCGAGTCAAGGAACTTTTCTTCAGAAAAACGAAGCTAATGCGTATTTGAAGCAAACCGGTGTTTTATTGCATATTGGAATACGTAAGAATACTTTCATTGTCCATTGATGTCAAATAAATTTATCAATCATTTTCAGCCGTATGCAAAGCGCACGCTGGTTTACTTAGGCAAATCATTGCTGACGATGAACTCGTAAGGTTTTTAATTTGAAATGCGAAATAAAAGAAATTGCCATGGTAATTTGCAGTGATGTTCAGGGCCGGGCCCGGGCCTGAAAAAATTGATCGGGCCGGCCGGGCCAGGCTTTTTTTTGACAAAATTTCCAGGCCCGGGCCGGGCTTGTTTTCGGCGAAAATCCCGGCCCGGCCCGTGAATATCACTGGTAATTTGGTATCTACAAATTTTTGTTCTTCATGTAATGTGACAAAACCAAAAAAACTTGGCAATTCCATAGTAAATGCTGGTTAAAAAAATACTGCTTTTATTCTAAAGAAATTTCGTGATCTTACCTGATATATTTTGTTTTTCTTCCGCAGGAAACAATGGGCTATAATCTTGAACCAAGACCTTCTGATGGGCACTTGGCAAGTGCTCCTTGGATCGAACGAACTGATTCGATTCATACAGATTATTCATCAGCAAGTCAGTGCCTACAGCAAACTCCAGGATTTCGCGACCATCATGGTGATTCGATCCAGTTTGATCCCGAAATCACACCAGAAATAAGAACGGCATTTAAGCAATTTTGCGATGCGATTGGACTCAAACGTATGATCCCTCGAAAACGGCTCAGTGCCTACGAAACTGACACACTGAGAAAGAAAAGTGCAGATGTAAGAAAGTTGCGCAAAATAGTTTACAAAATCATGGCTCCAAATCATCAAGATGCTCTCGAAAAAGCCGATATTCTCCGAGACAGCAGCTCAGTCTGGACTGCAGAACATACCTCGAAATTCATTACAGTTATGGAGTCTTTTGCTGATAGCTATCATGATGCAGTAGACAGAAAAGAAAGAGAAGCGATTTTAGCAATTGTTGCTCCAGTGCTAAGCTACAATGAAATTGTAGCTGTTATTCCTGGCTTAACCCGGCACAGATTTACGTCTGCACGAAGATTTGCAGCAATAGTTACTCAAAAAATTCCACCTGAAAATCACAGAAGACGAGCTCGCTACAGTTTTTTCGCAGTTCGCACATTTGTTCAGTTCATAACCAGGTAAAGACATTTTCATAATAAGCATTTTGCAACCCAAAATACCGAAAATTGCTTCTGTTCTTTTCATTAAAAGAAGCAAATTTCCCGTTCCTTACAAGAATGGCAAACTAGAATAGTGCAACATCCGCTAAACTTTATCCTGCCATCAGTCAAGCAAGATTATGCGTTATTTGTGTTCGTTTGCTCAAGAAATGCGTTTTGCTTAGTCTTATTCAAATTTTTTTGCAATAATTTTATTAATTTTTTGAATTGAGAAGTTGAAAATTTTGGACTTTTTGGGGGTAGAAAAATAGGACGATATTTCATACTCTTCGAATATCTAAGCTTTTAGTTCGCATGTCATGATCGGATTGCCATATGGAACACTGTCAACCAAGACTTCATCTGGCGAAAAAACAGAAATTATTTCTACTGTTCGATTGTACAGGTTCGTTTCTATTTTCTATTATATGCGTAAGTAGACAATGTGCTGCGTGAGTGGCACTAACAGATTGCTTTCTCAGGAACGAGCATATTATTCAAATGTACCCACGCTATGCCGAAGCATGGGGTCTCGAAAAGTCTCAAATACTCAGCCGATCAGCAATGCTTGATGTTCTGAAAGTTTGTGTAGCAAGAAGGCGGAAATCGATCCAAGGACTCGACTACTTTTTAGCTGATGGAAGAGAGGTACATGTTTTACTCATGTTTTGTGATAAAATAAAACTAATATGAAACAGTTCCAGTTGCCTTTATCCTATTCTTTCATCTTTTCAGTTAAAACCAATTCTATACTCTGTTTTGCAATTATTTCACTTTTTAGGCATTCGATTCTCTTTTGCAAATATTGGCTGATATGGAAGGCCGAGGTCTAGAGGATAAAGATTTTGTAGCGATGGCAAAGAAACGTTTGCGCGAATCTCAGCAGTATCTTGAAACAGATTTCAAGCTACACGTCAAACCAATATCTCGCGTTGCTGATCATTGTTTACGAATGGCTCTCAGCGACAAGGATGATCAAAAATTTGCGACCCCATGTACCTCGCAAAATGAAGATTCTCATGATCACAATCTCATTTGCGGACGGTGTGAATTATTGAAGAGAACATTAGGAGAGATTCGTGATCATTCGGCACAGTGGAAGATTTCATCTTCAAAAGAAAAAGCAATTATTCAGAATAAGATTTTAGATGCAGAAATCAAAATTCTAAATATGCGACGGCATCAAGTTAGAACAGTTCAGAAAACTATTGAGCAAACCAATATCGTTGAATTTTTGGCAGATGACGAGGTTTTCATTGTGCTCGATTTTGCTATGAAATGGCAACCCCAAGAAGGCCGTGAGCGTCAAAGCGATTTCTTCGGCAAACGAGGGTACGGTTCAAATCATTTGCCATTTAAGAAAACCAGTGATGTTCAGGGCCGCCCGGCCCGGCCCGGAGGAAAAGTACCGGGCCCAGGCCAGACCCAGGCCTGAAAAAATTGACTGGACTGGGCTTTTTTTGGCGAAAATCCTGGGCCGGCCCGTGAACATGACTGGAATTAATGTTTTGGGTTTTTTTCAGGATCGACGATGGATTTTATGCAAGTGTGCGCAGTGTGCAACGGTCGTCTGTTCCCGCGCACCCGGGTTGGCCGAAATGCTGATGCCTACGCACTCACTCCATGCGGCCACGTCTTCCATCGAGAATGTGCGGAACAGTATGTCCGTCGTCATCAGACTTGTCCCACCTGTCGCGCCCCTGTGCAAAATGGACGTCGGCTGTACTTGGCGGAGGACACCAATAAGGCTACCGACTACAATAATTCCACACGACGCAAAGATGTTTGTTTTACCACTATTGATACGTTGTTTTCATGCTTTTTTGTGCGTTTTTCCATATTTGTTAGCAAGACTATTGCTGTATTGAATCTGCGAAAATTAGTTTTTGTTGCTTTGAAAGCTTACTTGAGAGCAAAATTGAACTAAAGGGGAATAACAGTATGAATAATTTTTAGTCGCGAGAAGAAAGACGAGAGCAGCCGTGCGAAGAAGAAGTGCCGTGGTACAGAAGACACACGAGCAAGTTGTTCACCGGCGGCGCCATCATTGGAGCGTTGGCCGCCGGTCTGATGTCGACGGCGTCTCGCAGAAAGCGCGACGAACGGGAGGAAGTTGTCTACGAGGAACAATCAAAGTACAGTCCTCATCTTTTTGTCAGCGTGTTTATCTCAATCGACCCACTGTACTCACTTGAATTTATTCAATATATTCGCTTACTTTCCCTTTCTTCTGCTGTTCCGGCATTTTTGCTCACCCCTTATTTAAAGAGTCCGTCATGTATGTTTCAAACGAGCGAACTGTGTAGTATTGATCGCTTAGGATGACTCAGTATATAAACAGAGACGCCGAATATGCCAGCAACTGATAAGGGACATTATGTACAATATTCTCGTGTGCGCTCTATGATATGTTTTAACTTTAGATTGGCTGCCGCAGGCAAGAGCATCGCTAAACGAACCATTCAGCAGCAAAGTACTCAAGGAAAGAAAGATGTACGTTTCCCAAAATCTTTGCATTTTGCAACATCAGAAATCGCGAACGTTTTCTAGGGCGACGACGGTGACGGAAAGCAGACGAATTTGGACGCTCGTTCGGTGCTAGTCACTCCAAACAATGCCACTTACCGCTCGAATCCTGGCGCCACGAAAGTAGGCGCTGCGTCTGCAGTTGGTCAAGGAGGACGCAGCCCTGCTATTGCTTCTAACAACCGCTCTGGTGGCTTTGGAACTGCTGGCGGAGGTGGCGGTGCGCGTCCCACTACCGTCAGTGCAGGTGGACAGAGCGCCAGCAAAATCACCACAGCTGGCAATGGCAGCGCTTTGGGCAAGCAAACCAGCAGTGCCGGCGGAGGAGCGAAGAGCAGCCACACTGTCGGTAGCGGCTACGGCGGTCGGAAAAGTGTCGATACCGCCTTGAAAGACAAAAGCAAAGTCAGCTACAGTAGTAGCAACAAGAGTGGTTACAGTGGTGGTGGCAGCAGCGGTGGGAATCGCAGTGGAGGCGGCGGCCGAAGTGCCGGTTCGGCAAGTGGGGGAAAAGCGAAAAAGTGAAAGAAAATATTGTCGGTCTCATCTTGGGAGAAGTCATGCCCGGGGATAATTGGTTGTAACATTCAAAAATTCTTGATATGGTTGTCTTTTTGAATTACTGGAGATCGGGGAATCACTTCAAACAGGGCGTTGATCAGTTTCTTTGGAACTGTTTGTGAGCTCGGCGCCTTTGGAATCAGAATTTTCGCCATTAACGTCAGTTCTCCTTAGTTTTCCTGCATGTACCAAAGTGACATAATTTAGGCTCGAGCCGCATTGCTGTAGTGTACCGCATAAGATATGCAGTATGCACTGTACGCTAGCAAAAAACATTGAAGATTTACGCCATTTGTTTGATGAATTACGAAACCCCTTATTTGCATTCATTCATTCATTCATTCATTCGGGTCTTTACTTCCAGTGATCATATGGGTGATGGAATATTGTGCATTTCAGGTTGTTTGCTCTCTTGTTCATTCACTTCCCAAATTGAGTGCCTAGTCATTGACCACTGAACCAGTGCTTTATTTGTCTGTCAATCTCAACGGAGAGTTTGCTTTGAAGATGAAAGTTTCATTTGATTCGATGTATTTTAGTGCATAATCGACGATTGTATTTCACATGATTAGCAGCTAGTCAATAAAATTTGTTTCATTGGTTGGTGTTGTGAATTTTCGATTTTGCCATTGTGCAAGTGATTCAATTCAGAATCCAGATGACCTAGTCTGGTCATGTACATCACAATTGTTTCCAAGTGAAATGTTTTCAGTGTTATTCGTGTCTTTTCTGAGCGTTCATATTCTTTTCTGGCATCGAACACGCAAGCATTCCAAAGAGTGATGGACTCGGCTCTGATATGTGCCATCTGCGACTGTCGTCTGTTCCCGGAGATGAAGGGGTCGTCGGCGCAAGATCCATTCGCGCTCAACCCTTGCGGCCACGTGTTCCACCGCGAGTGCACGGAGAAGTGGCTTTGTCGCAGTCCCACTTGCCCAACTTGCCGTGCCAATGTGCACAACGGTCGTAAGGTACGATCATTTTCATTATTAAAGGGGATCCTAAATCAAAACACAATTTACGTCGAAAATATTAATCGATGACGTAAATTCCGAATTTCGCATTAGTTTCCTCTGATTCGACCTCTAAATGTCGAAAACCGCACGGGGAAAAAATATGAAGGGCGATTGATGCTCAGGTAAAATTTGGAACGGATTTGCCCCATTCAATGTAAATCTGGATGCGTTTGCCAAGAATATCTATAATCCATTCCAAGTTTTGTAGCATCAATTACCTCTCTTATTTTTTGTTTTCTGTCCGTGCCGTTTTCGACAATGTAGAGGTCGAATCAGAAAAAAATAATGCGAAAAAGAGAATCTACGTCATCGATAACATCTTTTCGACCTAAATTGTGTTTTGACTTAGGATCCTCTAAACATTCGTGTTGAGTTTGTTGATGTATACTTACGGTATTTATATCGCTAAAAGATTTGCAAAACCTGAAACGTTAGGTAAAATTATTGATTTCCATTGTATTTTTGATTTCACACGACAGGAATTTACATCGATGAAGTCAAGTTTTCAAAAACGGTGAAAATTATTTGTTACTTTATTTTTTTCAGTATTGTACTAGGTTGTAATGAAAGTTTTTGTGCATGTGCAATTTTTTGTGCACGCTGTAATTTTTATAAATTTAGCGATTTGTAAAAAAGCAACATATATTTATACGCGGCATAAAACGCGCTTCAAAATGATACCAATACCAAATAGTATATAAACAAATAAAATTTTATTTAGAAAAGCTGCTGAAATAAATTTTGTATTTATGCACAAAAACTTTCATTCAGTTCAGTAAAACAGTTCTAATTTTAGTACATTTGCAACAGTGGTGACTAAAAAGTTTGCAAGCAATTGATTTCAGTGCGATCGGCGGCGTCGCGTTCACCGACGTCATGTGCTCGCCTACGCACTCGGTATCGGTGCTGAACGGTGGCGAATTCACCGCCGGCTACGTTCTCGCCCACGAGCTCGGACACAGTTTCGGAATTCTGCACGACGGCGACACCTCCGGTCAGTTCGAGAAGAACTGCCCAGGTGTCGGCTTCCTGATGGCCCCCAGCACCGGCGAGCAGGGGCCCGGCTGGTCCACGTGCTCGAAACAGCGCATGCAGTACACCATCGATAGTCTCGACTCGCAGAACCACAACTGCCTCCTCAACGTGGTACGACGCTAGTTTTTTTGACGTCGCTTTGACCAACAAAATATGTGCGTAGGTCACCCCCGGCATGGTTGACGCCAACGTTGGCCAGACATTTCCAATGGAAGCGCAGTGCATGGCGATGCAAGGGGTTTGCGGGCAAGCGGCTGTCCCTTCGCTGGACACGCCCACCGACTGCCGCACGCTCAAGTGCCGCAGCTACATGCCCATGCTCACCAGCACCAACACCATCACGCGCATAGATGGCACTTATTGCGCGGCTGGAAAGACCTGCCAAGCGGGACAGTGCCTGACCACGTCGCTGACACTGAAGGCAGTCAATGGCGGTTGGGGTAAGTGGAGCGAGCGGGCCGACAAGAAGTGCGGCGGCAACGGCTGCGACAAGGCGTGCGTCATGATCGGTCAGAAGCGATTGCAAGTGCAGAACCGACGATGCGATAGTCCACTGCCCAACAATGGCGGCGCACCTTGCTCCGGCAATAATCAGAGGGCTGTCCTATGTGGCGCCACATGCACAATTGGCTTCAGCAACCGAGCCTCCGCCGACTACAACAAGTGCTCGCAGGACTTCACCGGCGTCACTGCCGCCACCCAACACAGCAGCGCGTACGAATGTCTCGTGGTGTGCACAACCAAAAAGGGCCAGCAGTACACGAGCGCCGAGAACGGAGTGCCTTGTTCTGGAGGTACACCGAATACGGTCGCATTCATTTACCCATCGCATGACTCTCAGGAAAGGGCGTCTGTCTGAACGGTCAATGCGCGATGGTGCAATGCTCGGGCGGATCGGTGCCTGCGGTGGCATTTTCGCAAGCAGACTGCACGCCTGCTCCAGTGTTCTTCGGGTCGACCACTACAACAACAGCAAGGCCCATTCTGGCCGGTCTACCAACAAACTGCGTGTACCAGTGGTCGGCCTGGACGAAATGCAGTGCAACATGCGGCACTGGTCTGACATCGCGATCGCGAACGCCGCTTCAGCAGGCCACCAACGGAGGCGTCGTCTGCGATAGCACACCGACGCAGCAGTTCGCTACTTGCACGCTGACGGCATGCGGTGCGCAATCTCTTCTTGTCCTCACGCATTCATCTCGGTTTCAGCCGGTCAAACAGCGGCCTCGTACAACTTCATGGGTGTTCGCGTGAACATGACTGAGACGAACGCGTCCCAATATGGCACGTCGACGCTGCAGACGGTGGCCAACTGGAACGCGTGCGCCAACGCGTGCATCAACACGGGGCAGTGCAAGGCGATCTTGTGGGACGCGTACGGCACTACTGGCAAGTGTGTCGTCTTCACCGTCTTCAATCAAAGCACAGGCGTCCGCCAGAGCAATACCTCGCCGTTCGTACTCTACTTGCTTTAATCATCACTGACGTACCACCAAAGTGGCGTCACAATTAATAAATTTCTAACCAGACAGCGGACACGGACGCACCATGTTAAATCAGCCTTGAGCTGCAATTCTCAAAGAATACCTCAACGCTTACAGCCATGAATTGTTTTCTAATATATCAAAATGTTTTAATATTTCATAGAGGAGAAACAGAAACGAGCACATTGTATTTTGACTTCAATCACAAATTGTACAAATAGCGCAATTTGTCCTGGTCCTGGCGACATTGGTTGAACAGAAGATTATCCCTGTCAATGGGTGTGAGAACAATAACAACATTTCGAAAATAGAATTGATCACAATCAAAGGAAGAGAATGATCATGCACTACCGCCGTCGAATGCGCTTGCTCTGTCTCGTGGGAACGGTCTCTTCAAGTCGCTGTCGTTTGCGCGACTTAATATTTGTGGATGGCAGGGAAGCTGTGGCCGTTGTGACAGAATCGTCTTTGATCCAGGCGAGAGCGTTGGGTTCGACGAGCACGTGCATGAAGCACTTAGACGCACTCGGTCCCTTCTGCACATGCACGAGCATGTCCATGCTCAGCTCGACGGTATGAGAAGTCTGCTGAAACGAACGTATCTGCTCATTGCTCGCCGAACAGCAAAGTACAGTCGAACCCGGATATGTGCACAAAATGCGTATCAATTGTTTGAGCACACGCCACCGCATAAAGAGGCTACGCAGTTATGCGTAGTCAGTTTCATGTTGGCGTGTGCTCAAACAATTGATACGCATTTTGTGCACTTATCCGGGTTCGATTGTACTGTAAAAAACTCGGCGTCCAGACCCGGGCGTGGTTTAATAAGCATTGCAGCATTTAAATCAATGCGCTATGTTTTGTGCTGCCCGATCAGGCCCACACATATCTTTTGCATTAGGTACCGTAGTTTTTTGCCCGATCTGGTCGCCGAGTTTCCGACTGTACTATCGGCGGCAGCTAAATCCGACCCGGTCGAAAGCATACTGTATCACTCTGTTTATAGCGGTAGCGCGAAATTACGGTTTTTGGCGGGAGGACAAAATATTTTGCGTTGTCAACAAAATTTTGGCAAAGCCGCCTACGTGCAACTCGTGTTTTGCGCCCGATTGTCCCAAACTGATTACGAAAATATGAAATGGTTTGCGTGGAGGGATCGGTCTGGATGCCGTGATTTTATTGTATTGCAATTTATCAGTTGATATCTATCTACTATTGAGAACACGGCGACCGGAGCCAGGCGTTTTTGCTCAGCATTGCAGCATATAAATCAACAGTACTATGTTTTGTGTTGCCCGATTCAGTCCCGAAAAATTAATACGTATGTTGTGTATTAGTTACAGTACTTTTCTCAGGGCTCTGGTCGCCGTGAATCGGACTATACTTACCTCATGCCACGGCTCTGGCAAACGGAAGCGACGTAAAATCCGGCCGTCCACGTTGTCGATGAGCAGAACTTTGCCATGAAACTCTTCTTCACCAATCTCATCGTCCCTGTCCGAGTCGTCCGCAGCCCCCGACCAAATCGGCGTATCGTTGTCGTTTGTGCAGTGCAGCACAACGACCAACACGTCCAAGTAGCCGTCGTAGGCGACAGAATCTATCATCTGCAGAAAACAAGAGCGTCCAACGGTTGTGGCCGACAAAGCGAGAAGAAATATCCGAATCGTCTGGTGTAATTTGCTCACCGGAAATCCATTGAGCACGGCCGAGCTCACACGACTGACGCGCCGACCTGACTGAGTCTTTATCGTTTCCGACCTGTCCAAGTCGTCGGGACTCAATTCGGTCGACCACAACTGAAGCAGTTCGGATCGCGACGTATTGCCCTTCTGTCGCAACTTGAGGCAGCTGAAAGACGCAAGCGTTGAACACAAACAACTGACAAAAACATAAAAAGCGTATTGCCGAAATGGAGCAACAAACGGTTTGGTTTTGTCAATAATACATTTTAAAAGTTTCACTCATCATCAAGGTACTATGAAAATGTTGGCGTCCAGTCGCGAGGGGTGCCCCGCAAACCATTTCAAATTTTCGGTAATCGCTACGAAAACAAACGAGCGCAAATAAGAGTTTCATGAGTTGGCGTCGTACCAAAATTTTGTTCACAACGCAATATTTTGTCCTCC
>JAQGCX010001398.1:0-11136 GCA_034700205.1 Plectus parietinus
ATTTCTATGAAACATTTAGCTGGAGGGAATCCCATGAAATATTTCATAATTTCCATGAACAAGGTTTTAGAGTGTATATGAACCGTTTATTCAAACTTGACATTTTTGCTCCAGAAATGGTTTATGATATCTTCTGTAAATTTAAGAAGGGTACCACCCGAACTCCTCATAAATATCTTTCATGAACACATGATATGCAGGTAAGATTAATTAACACACCTGAACTGATGCAGGAAGCGGCGCGCACCGGGTTGTTGTTCTGCTGTGTGAGCAAGTGAATCCTTTCGACCTGCTGTTTCATGTGGCGCTCCTCTGGTTCAGGACTCATCGTCAGGTCGATGACGAGGTCGGCGGCACTCTGCCGGTCAGTGCGACGGCGCAAAGTCATCGGCTCATATGGGCTGCGAGGAGCGGCAGAACTCGGAATCGAATGGTCGGAATCGCCGACCGAATCGAACGACATCCGCGGCGGCCGCACGACGCCGACACGATAGAAGTTGCCGACGGGGAAGCACTTGTTGCGGACGTTTTTGAATTCCTCCGCGTACTCGGGGAGCAGGCGAATGTCTTCGGAGATGGCGCCGACGGTGCGTGGGTGGTCCTTGGCGATGTGCGCGCGGATTTTGAACGGGCGACTCTTCCGGTAGTGGCAGACGGAGCAGCGGTAGGGTGTCGTGGTCATGTGGCGCGTCGCGTGCGTCGACCACATCTTCCTTTCCACCGCCTATAGTATGCACCGTATTTTAAGAAATAGTAGTACAGGGTCCAAAGAGTTTCAATTAATAGTAGTACACCCAGAAATAGTAGTACTTCTATTTTCCACATATATAATGGATGATCGGGGTGCAAATTTGAGATTAAATACGTACAGCTAGTACTGAAACACGTTCTGCAGACTTAACTGCAACCTTACTTTGGAATAGAAAGCTTGAATATATACCGACTTATGGGGAAATTGGTAAAAATTCTCCCCAAAACTTGTGACTTTCTCGCTCTGCGACGCAGTGTGTTCATTTTATCGAGGTTCTGCATATGTGTAGCTGGGGTCGGAGGCCAGGGGGTTGGTGCCGTGACTTTTCGGGTCGAGATTACGGCCCGAAATTACTGCACCTTTGGCCTTGGGATGGGTACCAAAACCCTCCTGGCTACACCAAAGAGGTTGTGTGCTGGCTAAAATATCCCAAGCCAAGGACCCCCCTGGAAGACGCGCAGTAATTTGCAGTTAGGCTTAGGCATAGCCATTTCATAGCACAACATAAATCAGGTCACATACATGTTTGAAGTTATTTCTCTCACCTGTTTGCACTCGCCGCACTCGCCGACTTTCAGTGTCCCGCGACGATCGATCGTCGAAGCGATCGGCTGTCGATCGACCGCGTTCGACGGAGTCGTGTGAGACGGCGACGAGTAATCGATATGCGCATTGACGGCCTTCTTCTTCGCACTTTTCGCTTTCTTCTTGCTGCCGCCGAAGCACTGGTCGAATTCGCTGTCGATCTGAGCGGCGTACAGCTCGGTGTTGCAGATGACGTCGTCGTCGGTGATCGGGCTTGCGTCCATCTTGTGGACACTGTTGAGATGAACCATGACGTTGCCCTTGTGGTTGCTGCTCATCTTGCACCGCGAGCACTTGAAGAGTTTGACGGCGCGTGGAAGATGGGAAATGGAGTGTTTCTTGGCTCGGTAGATTCCTTTGAAGCGCATTGCACACTTGTCGCACGGGTAGATCTTGCTGACATTGACGCGCTCTTTCGGTCTGGGCGCGTGCAAATAGTTGCTGGTCGACACTGTCGTGTCGATTTGGTCGATTTTCGTCGGCGTTTCCTGCTGTTCGTCATGCACCATGATGAAATTGAGTCGTCAAATGGTCAGATGAAGAATCTACACGGTGGAAGGCCGCTCGCGCTCTTACACAGCGCAATGCGAATGAATCAAGAGTCTCAATGCGCTCGACTATGTCAGCGACTTTTTTTCGACCATTCGACTACCACATGCCAATTAGCACGTCATATCGGCAGATTATGATTGATCGGCGTAAGGCCGACCTTACCACTTGATTGCTAATCAAAGAGCAGATGAAGACCGACAATGAGATCGACAAGTTCCAATTTGATGAGTTGACAGTTTTCTTTCTTTGATGAGATGATGATGCTCATTTTTACTTCGAAGGAGAAAGTTTCAGTTTGGAAGATGGGACGTTCCAGACGTGGTCATG
Organism: Plectus parietinus; assembly: GCA_034700205.1. Taxonomy (NCBI): domain Eukaryota; kingdom Metazoa; phylum Nematoda; class Chromadorea; order Plectida; family Plectidae; genus Plectus; species Plectus parietinus. The sequence continues at coordinate 2,216 of JAQGCX010001398.1, forward strand.
CATGAATCGGTTTCAGGTCTACTTCTGCAGCTTACTTACACCATTAGAATCCAAAAATGTTCCCTGTTTGCACTGCGTATTCCGCACACCCAACCGATTGCTGGAGTGGTACCCCCCGTACGACCGTGCCCCCTCCCCTCCTCCGCTCAACCCAGCCGCCATCCGTATCCAAATTTGCTCATCAAACTATCGATCCAATTCTTTTAACTCCTTCAATAATAATAGCGCAAAAAATAATCTATCTCTCAAGAATAAGTACACTGTACACTTACTTAATTTTTCACGCCTGATCCAATGCATTCAGCGCAACAAAAAGCTGCATTGAGCTACCAACACTTGTTCAACAGTTTCCTTTTCAGTAAACTGGACCGTTTACTGCTCCAGTACTATTTCCTGTATTTGAGCGGATCCAATACAAACCTACGGAGTACATCTTTGAGAATGTTTGATGGTTGAGTGTGAGGAAGAGGGTGGAAGGAGCGTGTCAATAAGCACTTGATTGGCGCATATTTGCAAGTGTGTGTACATGTGTGCATGCAAAGTTGTGTGAATACTAGTCGTACGGTGCAGAGGCGTACAGGTGGTCGGGTCTGCGGATCCCACACGTGTTGCCGATGTGGGCGGCATTGATATTTCCGCGACGGGTGCAATAGAACATTGTCCGAGTCGGACAGGAAGCGAGCCTGGGGCGCTGCGCGCACAGAGGGAGGGCCACATAGACAGACGGGAGCTGGATGAGTCGGTGTGCGCTCTGCGCCGCCACAAATATAGGGTCACTCGTCACCGTTTGTCGCATCCTAATTACGACGGCAACTGGAGCGCCGCGCGCATGCGGGGGATACAACTGGCCCGGTGGTTTAACCCCGCGCGCCGTGGACGCGTGTCCCGCCGTCACCTGCTTCTGCTCCCTCCCTCCCTGACGCAATTGTCTCCCGACGCCTTCTCCACCTCGCCCGGTGCACCCGCCCTCGACGCCCTCAATCCCTGCCCGACCGTTTTGTCGCCGGCTATTTAGGCCAAATACTCGCTTGACCGGGGTCTGTTTAATCGCACCTCACTCCGTTTTCTCTCATTGTCGCTCATAACACGTGTTCCACTCGTACCGTGTACCGCCCTTCGCTCCATTCGTCTCAATTTCTAGATTAGGCAATCGGTTGTGGTTTTTTGCTGCTTGTGTGCAATGGTCATCTGGAAGTGATCAATGATGGGCACATATTGTTGTTTGAAGGGCGGATCCCGGATTGAGTTGCGGATGCCTTAGCGCCCACTCACATCCACCATCGTTTGAAGCCATTGTGCGAACAGGCAGATATTATGGATTGCTCGCGTCGTTCCTTATGTGAATCTGCACAATGTCGTCGAGTTTCAATAGTGACGCTACCGTAGTTTCGCGCGCCTTTCTTGTCACTGAGCACTGCGCAAAGCGAAACACCGACCAACTGAACCAAATGTAGAACTGGCGTGAACAGACGGGCGGGGCGGAAGTTATCTTGTTTTAGACAAGTAGTTTTTCTGTCGTGAGAGCGAGGAGCGGCGAATTAGGGGCAGATGCGGTGGGCGATGTGGGGAAAGTAGGCGCACGTCGTTCGGGCTATTCGCTTGTTTGGAATGGGGCGACAAGGGGAAAAAGCGACCCAACGACGGTCGATTGAATGGTGGTGAAATAAAGGCTGACTTTCCCTCACTGTAGATGCATCGATGCAGTCCTAAACCTCGGCCAGTTGTGTGTCAACTATATCGCCGTCGGCGTCGGCGAGTCTGTCCATTGATCCTCGGCATCTGTTTGTTGTCAATCGCGTTTCGACCGACACGCTGTCTTCTTGGGTGATCCGTGTGTTCCCTATATCCTCGCGCGGACCAATAATTTTTGTTGCGCGACGATGACTTGGTGACGCGAGAGCTTTCGCACGCCGACCAGAGATATAATGCGGTATTTTCAGCGCATTCCAGTCAGTTGTATGTGATGTGATTTCGGAAACCGTCGCCTCATCCATCCGAGTGATAGCTCCGCGGAGACTATTCCAGTCATCAGCAACTGCTTCTGCGTTTGCTGAGTGAATCTCCGCAACAACAACCGGGTTCGTCACTCATCAGTCCCATTAATCACTGCTGTTCAAGCAGTCAAGAGGCTGGGTTTTTGTATTTTCAAGCTAAACCGAGAGGTTCGTTACTGATCAGTCGCATCAATCATTGCTGTGGAAGCAGTCAAGTGACTGACTTTTGTATTGAAGCTAAATCGAGGGGTTCGTCACTGATCAGTCGCGGTAATCACTGCTGTGGAAGCAGTCAAGAGGCTGGGTTTCTGTATTCAAGCTAAACCGAGGCGAATCTGACCAACCCTGAAAGGGGCCAACAGAACTTGGCGTGACTTATTCCCACTCTATTAACATCCCACTTATATTGGGTTGTCATTCATTGTAGTTGTAAATTTGTGCTGCACTGCTTTCCTGCCAACTTTCCTGTAATCTCAAATTTGGTATTTCTTCATTTGGTTTCATACAAATTATTGATATATTCAAATCTACAATGGAAACAGTAAAAAACTTCTGGCCTGCTTGCATGCAGATATTTTGATTGATCTGCGCACCACCCAATCAACCACTTGATTTTCAGCAGTTTTCTGCCCGTACCTGTGCGCGTTGCCGTGACTGTTGGTAAAATCGGTCTCTGCTTTGCTCAGTCGTTTACCACAATGAAGAGAAGACGACGGAGTGCCAGCGACATTCTTCTCTTTCTTACGGTATGGAGTGTAACTTTTCCCGTGCGCCCTTCCATATGATTGGTCGTCGTAAAGACGTCGACTCGGGCGGCCCATTTCTCACTTGCGCAATGCGACTATACGATATTATTATTTCGTGCCTATGATGAGCGGCATTTTCCAACTTCTTCTCTTGTTGTCAATTGAGTTTTTCCATAGTTATTATTTGCCGGAAGCGATTATCTGGTAGAACTGGATCGCTGGCTGACTAAATGTCGCGTAGCCCCCGTTGATGTGTACCTCAAAGTTGTTTCAGAATGTAGAGGGGGTCCTTACTTAAGCGATCTTTTTCAGGCTGATTTTGTAAGTAGCTTTTGCAATTGAAATAGACTATTAGGTTGTCAGATAGATACACTTTGTTGTGTGGTCGCATTGCTGTGCGCACGTGGGGTTGCGCTTGTGGGATTATTGTTCCTCTTCTTGTCCATCGACCGAGGTTGAGCGATCTGCCCTCTTTGCGGAAGGTTACCTCGTCACAACTACAATAATGCGCATTAAAGCGTGAGGCCGATTTAATCGCCGTTGATCCTCTAAGGTCTCTGGCCCAGTTCAGAGATCGGGATGGGCGGAGATTGGTCTATTTACATGTAATGGGTGATTGATTGCGTGTCATCGCGAACAAGGCGATTACGTACGAACATGCTACAGCTTAGTCCCACGCGCCGCTCGCTCTGATTGAGCACGGAATGCGATCGCAGGCTTCCGCAGTGCGAAAGATATTTGTGGCAGAAGCATAAGTTCATGAAAATTAGGTTCCAAAATACCCAATTCAGTTGGCAGATTGTTGGCCGTTAGTCATCAACTCTCAAAACTTCTACGGTTCTGTATAATAGTGACAAAATTTTTGCAAAACGGTCATGGAATAGTCATTTATGTCAGTCGTGACTCGTGAGTCATGCTGCGAAATAGTGCTGTGTGCCAATTTTAGTGTAAAGAGGGATTATGAAACACGTATTTCTTGTCAATTTCTTGTACATTAGAATCATTCCACTCGTATTGGGCCATTAAACTAAGAGATACTAAACTTTGATTGAGAAGCTTGTTTATTTTCCAGTCAAGGATTAGCAAACAGTTGTTTATTCATCTGCGACAAATACGCACTGTTGCGGAATTGTTTTCCTTCTCAACTTCAAATGCGCATTTTCTTGTTTTCCTTCTCAACCATCAAGCGTTGCTTTACTTGGGCGGTCAAATCGAGCCGCTTTAGCGTGTATAATGATGATGTCCCAGTGGGAGAGGATGTTGCGGTACTAACGGTACATCTTGCGAAGGTCACCTGGGCGCGAAGTAGAGGTGATTGGACAATGCTGTAGCTCCGTGTCACGTGTCCGGGAGCGCGACCTTAACCGCGGCGGTGCCGATCGGATAACACGGCGGATGGGAGAGGAGAAAGGCGCGTGGCGACGGAGCCGGCGGGAGGGCGAGGAATGTGGGTTAATCGGACAGAAATAGGGCCGATGCACATCGCGGCGCAAGTGGGCGACGAGCAGCGGATAGGTGCGCCATAAACCTCCCAAAGCGTTTGTTTATCGCGACCACAACCGCTCACCGCGTCCGCAGTACAATCGCAGCCTCCAAGTGCCTCCGACGCCGCTATTATATCCGCAGTTCAGCCGAATCGCCTCCAACACCCACTCTTCTTGCACTCCATACCATCGCACTTGCATTTTCGTTGGCGAATGTGTCAAATTTACTCGAAATTTGGTGCATTCAGACTATTTTGCGTTGAAGGGCCGGGGAAGCTGAGTCACACAATCTTTGAGGCGAACGAAAGTCTCGCAAATGCGGTTGTTTCACAGTAAACCGAAAACTGCGGTACTATCGGGGAGGAAATGGTGACACACATGCTTATCCAATGTAGAGCGGAGTGCATTGGATAACCAAAATGCAGAGGTTTTATTGCTGACGTACAGCAGTACTTCGTCCAATTTCTCCGCACCTGTTGAAAGGTCAATTGATCGCGTTTGCACGCGTCTTTGTTGGAAAATTGACATTTCATCTGGTAATCGATCGCAATTGTGCGCCTTGGCGCCGCGCACGCTGGGGATATGGCGCAACATTGTCGGGGGGGGACTGTCAGAGAAACAGGTGCAGTGCCTGTGCACACGCCGCCGTTGATTGCGCGAAAACGCGCCGCGCAGACAGATCGAACGTAGTGGCAATTAATTCCGCCGGTCGTCATCGGCTAATCGCCGTCGATGGCCGAGATGGCCTTCGTGTCCGAGGTCGCCAGGCGGTGGCGCACGCTAAAGGACGGAAGCCCGACGCCGTTCCAAGGGGAGGGGGGCGTTTCGGGACCCTGTCGCGCGCCTGCCATTGTCTGTCTGTCTCTGCTTGCGCAATCTCCGCACCGGGAGGTCGCTATTGCTCAACAACCGACGTGATCATTAGACGAACGCAGCGGAGGTCTTCTGTCATCCACACCTTTTACTACCTGTGCGCCCCCTCAGAGTGCTTGTACAGATACATGTTCAAATTGATCCGAAATTATCTAGTGCATCTCCCAAACGCAACATGTGGTCCACGATTTCATATTCAATCCGTTGAAATTGAAATTGTCTTGCTGGGGAGATCGTGGTAGTGGAAGGCAGTTAAGCAATGTTGTGAAACCCTGTTGAGCAACTATTGTAATGGGAGAGATAGATTGAAATTGCACGAGCCCTTTGATACATTTCATCACATTACCGTGTACATAGTACTGTATCAGATTGGCGGGCGTGAGTGACATAATTGTAACAGGAAGAAACGATGTTGTCAAAAAGACAGGTCAGTTCTGCCAGTCATGAAACCAAATCAACCTCACATCAACGCACCGAACACCAAATAGAGCACGCGAATCGCAGCTGTATTTTGCCGAAAAGTGCAGGCGTTTCATCTGTCATAATACGATGACAAAAACTGACTTTCATATATTGACCGGGTTGATGAAAGAATTAATTGTTCGCCGATTGGTTGCAGATGTTGGTTTTGGCCGTCGATTACGGCGACGGATTCGCGATCGACAATGAAGTGATCGGGACGCCGCAGATCCACTGCAGCGAAAATGCCATCACCTTCTCCGTGAGGTCGAGGAATGTGTTCCGGGGGAACATCTACATCAAGGGACAGTACGGCGTACCGCAGTGCAGGCAGGAGTACTTCTCGAACGACTACGCGGGCGCCTCCTACTCGGTTCGCATCGGAGAGTGCGGCATGCGACGCATCAGACAGGTATTTATCTTCTACATTCAGCCATACCTGTAAGCAGAGGGGGGCTAGTTACATACAGTCCCCCCTCGCCGCCGAAAAAAGGTAAGGGTCCCCCTTGTGATTGCGGCCGAAGGCCGCAAAAAAATTTGAATTTTGCGCGAAAATCCCGACACGAAGTACCGTACCCGGCCCACCTCCCCCCCCGGTCGCCGGTCGGAGTGTAGCTGGCCTCAGACCAGCGTTACAGGTATGACATTCAGCATCACCATGTTTCTGCTCTCCAACTCAACTTTTTCAACTCAAGTTCATATTCATCCTTTATATTTCACTCCAATGGAGTGCTGGATGCACTCAACCGCCATCCCTCTGTCAGACCTAACTAGTTCAAACATATCAATTTTCAGCTGCAACCGCATGGAATGAACTATATGCTCGTCTTCGTCACCAATTTTCATCCGCAATTCGTCACAAAAGTCGACCGAGCTTACAACGTCAGTTACTGAATTTATGTATTTTAGCGATACTTTCGATTTTAGGTGCGCTGTTTCTACGCACAGGCAGACAAAACTGTCAGTTCACAACTCGAAGTCAGGTACTGTTCATATGTGATTTTGTTTGTACCTTGAAAATTCGAATCGGTGTCTCATACAGCTCTCGTGTTGGAAATTCCAACAACATTTGCGGTGTTAAATGAAGTGCCCTGTACGATTGCCGCCTTTGCTCACGAGTTAACGTGAGCAGCAGAGGTCGGCTGTGGCCTCATCTCCCCTCCCTAGCATCTCTAGCAGATGTTTCAACGTGCCCCCATACCTGAGCTCTTTTGGTGCGAGATCGCTTTTGATCAGATGTCGTCCTGATATCCTTGCTCAGCGTACCAAGCAATGCTTGAAATTTCTCTGTGTGGTGTTCATGTTGGGGCGTGAGATTTGATGCTTGCACTCCTGTAAAGCGCATAGACCATGACTCAGGGGCGTAGCTAGGGATGACCGGAGGGGGGTCTAATTTTGCCGAAAGGGGGTCTTTTTGGAAAAAAGGTAAGAGGGGATCCTTCTCTCTTAATTTCGGCTGCCAATTTTGGGGGGGGGGTCTATAGACCCCCCTAGCTACGCCACTGCCATGACTTGTGAATCCGTTGCAGCATGCTGAACACGGAGTCGCTGGAGCAGTCGACGATGCTGATGCCGAACTGCGAGTACTCGGTGCGCGCCGGGACGGTGAACGGCGCGCGCGTGCGCTACACCAAGGTCGGCGACCAGTTGGTGCATCGATGGGAGTGCGACAATCGTGAGAATTTTTGTCTTTTATTCGCCATTCGCAGGTAATTGCGGCCACGATGAATAGTTGGTCGTCGACGACTAAGGGAGAGTCGGCGCATTTACAGCCTGAGCGATTGATTCCGGCGACTTGTCAACAACAGCAACCACAGACGGCTCACCAATCGCTTTCATGCCACACATTGTTACTCCCTAACTGCTGTTCATTTGTTCAAGGACATTTGACCAGATTTAGTAATGAGGGCCAGTTTTTAAAGCGGCACGTTGTAGTGCAGTTTTTGTAATATTTTTTTTATAACGGCGTGGATTATGATGCTCGTTTGAATGTTGCAAGACAAGCGTAGTTGCTGTTGGTGCATGCGTTATGCAAGAAAACGGGGTGGGAGCATGTGCCTACTTACCTGTTCCGGTATCGGCTGACATCTGATAACGTACGCTGCCTCCATTTTGGTGACCCAAAATATAAGAAAAGGTCCTCCTTTTCATTTCTTGCTTGGTCGCCGCGCCCCTCAGTTGTATATTCTTGCACGGGCAAATTTGTTTCTTTGCTTTACTTTATGATGACAATTTCAGCAAACTTTGGCATGTTGGTGAAGAATTGTTTCGTCAACGACGGCGGAGGAAGCTCAGTTCGCGTTTTGGATGCCAGAGGGTGAGAATTCTTGATTTTTTTGCGCCAGTTGTCGATCTAATCAGATATCGGAAATGATTTAGATGTCCTGTATTTACGCCAGTCATTCAAGGAAATCTTCAGTACGACAACAGTCTCAACTTGGCCTATGTGCCGATTTGGGCCTACAAATTCCCCGATCGATCGCAGCTCTACTTTCAATGTCAGATTCAGATATGCAACAAGCGCGACAATGAATGTGTCGGCGTTACGGTAGGAATATTTCTGCAATTGCTCGAGCGTAATTTTTGCGCTGCAACCTTGTTACGATTCAGTCTAATCGAATCATATCTATATTGAAGGTTTCATGTGTTCAAAATGCAAACGGCATTCTGCCTGGTGTTCGATTGTTTTATCAATCAGATATTTCAGCCACCAAACTGTCCTTTGGTGACGAAGTCGGAATTCGAGCCCACATCGCAGATCAATCCGAACATCAATCCCAACCAGGTGGTCGGCACCTTCTTGCCGGGCGGCAACCCCATCCCCGTCATCGGTGGACAGATCGACAGCGGCGGCTTCCCGATCAATCCTGCTGTAATTGGCCAACCGAACACGTACATTGGGCAGCCGTACGCCGCCAGCCAACAGGAGAACAAACAGACCTACCAGCAGGGTCAGGCCATCGCTCCACAGGTAAATGTCGTTCTTATAGCATTCTTACATTTTGTCTTTGTAATGATTGATCTTCTAGGTCATACTTGCAATATTGTGTATTATGGGAGCGGGCCTGAGTGAACCCTGGGTTGATTGCACGGACTCTGCGCAGTTGCGGGAACGCGCGCGCTTTCCAGCCTCTAGCTACAGTACCACGCGCAATTGCACGTGCTCGCTTGTGGTCTGTATTCACCTATTTGAACTGTGATCTCAAATGATGTGCAGGAAAGAGCGCTTGTTCCCGCAACTGCGCGCAGTCCGTGAAATCAACCCAGGGTTCACTGAGGTCCACTCCCATAATACAGTCGAACCCGGATAAGTGCACAAAATGCGTATCAATTGTTTGAGCACACGCCAACATGAAAACTGACTA
>JAQGCX010001399.1:0-11133 GCA_034700205.1 Plectus parietinus
ACAGGAAAAGGTAATAAAAAGAATAATGTCAATCAGACTTTATTGCCTTTTATCTTGTCAGAGAAAGCTCTATTGCACCAATGATTGCACTCATCCTAACGATTTGAAAGTAATCGAGTGGGAAAATGAAGGAAATTTTTTTGAATATTAGGATCCTGTTATTTATATCCTGAAAAAAATATTTCAGTCAGGGTAAACCCTAATTCTGCTGCCCCTGTCAGTCAGTAAAATTTGGCTATCGATAAAAAAGAAAACTGGGGTTTGATCTTGAAAGGAAAATAAGGACAAATGAAATGATTTTGTCTCAGGCGCTCATCGTTGGCACAAGCTTGTGGTCGCTGAGTATCGCTAAAGTGTAAATCAAAAATTCACTGAATCCCGCAACGATAGCGCGGATTTATGAATTTCTTTCCCTGACAGATTATTTTATCGACATCGACATAGTGGACATTTTATACTGGTTAAGAGAAACGGGAAGGTGACATCGTTACCTGTCAGGGATTCAGTTTGTTTTTGATTTACACTTCAGCGATACTCAGCGAGCACAAGCTTGTGCCAACGATGAGCGTCTGAGACATAATCATTTCATTTGTCCTTATTTTCCTTTCAAGATCAAACCCCAGTTTTCTTTTTTATTGATAGCCAAATTTTACAATACTTCTTGTTGTATTCTGCGCCGTTTTTTGTGCCACCTGGTATTCCCTTTTGCTTGCACAATTATTGTACGAGCAGGGGTTTTTTTTACGAGATTGAACGAAAACCAGCAACTGGTATATTCTCGGGAACGGAATCTGAATCAGAGCAGAACAGTGGTTCCAATTTTCCTGAATAGCGATTAACTTTTGCAAACATTGTCTAGGTTACACATTCTTGCCAAGGTTTAAAAGAACATTGTCTTTTGCCTTTGAACTTTTTAATGGAACAAATATAATATTATTAAAAATTTCAAGTTTTGGCATTTCCCAACAAAGACATTTTTGCAAACATGCAGCCTTTATTTTGTTTTCAAAGCATTTGTAGGCAAAGGTTTCAATGACAGAGTGTAGAATATGCGTCACCCTGGACTGAATCAGACAACGCGTTGCCCAGATTCTTAGTTGTTCTGACACTTTTTGTCCCATGTCTTTGTGACAAATTTGTAAGGAACTGGGCTGTCATAAAGTGGCTGACCGGTTGGCTGACGTTGTCTTCTTAGAATTGGCAGTCAAAATGACGCATCTCTTTTCATAGATAACACCACCCACCCTCAACTCCATTCAGTCGTTCAACTGCGCCGTTTATTTTTAAATTTACTTGCATAGTAAATGTTTTCGTTTTAACAGTGGTTAGATATTTATTATGAATTTTGTTCGCAAAAGATAATGACGATATTAACTAAATGTGGAGGAGTCAAAGGGGCCAGGAATGAACAACACTGTTCTAGTTATTCCTTTCTTAAACAATGCAAAAAATTAATACAACCTTATTAATCTTTTGCATTCAACAGTGCATTGCACAAAATTAATATGTGATTAATTTCTGCTCATACATATCGACACATAATCTTTACTATTCAAAATTTTCTAATTCCTTGTACGAAGGCGATTTCAAGATGGAAAGCCTCAAAGAGATTAGCCAGTAAAGTAGAAAATTAGCAGCAATATTTATCTCTGCATTTTGATATTATCGTAAGCGCGCTGGCTACCGAGCCTCTACAGTATGTACTTACTTTAGGTACAGTAACAGAATCTTTTGCGATGAATCCTTCATATTATAATACAGAGCAAATCTGACTGATAATGCAGTGATACGTGTGACTTGCTAGTTTCCATCGACACCTTGTGACGTAGAAGTCTGCCTGGGAAATTGCCAGAGCGCCTGGGCTCGTACGGGCTCATGCAGCCAGACAATTAGTTCATTAGTGGGGTGGGACGTTATTCGCCACACGACGGGACATCCCGTCCTTTGCGAAATGCCAACGCGCGACGACCACATTTCCTTCTCAATGAAATCCCCCATTGCCAGCGGGAAGGCCGACGCACTCTTGTGACGCCATTTACCACGTATCCGTTATTCTCTCTACTTTGTATTGTATCTTTGGTCAATGCTGCTTTTTTATTCTCTCTGTCTAAAAAGTAGCACTCATTAATGGCTTTCTAGTCGGAACTGATCAGGCGGGCTTCCTTGTTGCGTCACGTCAGATTTTTTTACCTGATGAACACGATATTATATACTCTGAGTTTCTTCAACGGTTAACCAAAATTGAATGTCGTTTAAACAGAAACAAATGATGTTCATATGAGTTCCCAAACGTGTTTCTCTGGAACAATTTTTTTTTGGGAATTCGGGGGGGGGTATATATACCCCCTCCCCCAGCCGGGGTCGCTACCTCGCCCTCCCCCACCGGAAAAAACGTGTCCATGTCTGATTAGAGGCTTCCTCATATTAGAATAAATACGGTAGAATCAATTTTCGAGAGAAATGTCAGGTTGTCTGGAAAGTTCGTGCAACTGTACCAGAACTGTGCGCGTGAAACGTTTAGTTTATACCATCGTGCAGAGCACGCATTTTTACTACGGTTTACCTCTTTTGGTCTGATTGCATCATTTCCTTTACATGAAAAAATCACTTTTCACAACTATGTCTACCCATGTTTCAGAAAATGTCAAATATTGAGCATGGAGCGGTAATTAAGTTTTTTTTACCCGAAAAGAGCTGAATGTCACCGAAACCAGCAAGGAGCTGGAAAGTGCTTGCTGACTTGTGTCCAATTCCTTGCTCGTTTTGGTTGCATTCAGCTCTTTTCGGGTAAAAAAACTTCGTGACTGCCCGATGCTCAATATTTGACATTTTCTGAAACACGGGTAGACATAGTTGTGAAAAGCGATTTTTTTATATAAAGGAAATGATGCAATCAGGCCAAAAGATATAAACCATAGTAAAAATGCATGCTCTACATCTACCCGATGATATAAACCAAATGTTTCACGCGCACAATTCTGGTACAGTTGCACGAACTTTCCGGACCCCCTGATACATTCCACGTGTGGCGATAAAATTTTTGGCGGAGGTCACCAATTACTAGTACGTAGTTAACAAAGAAAATCCCCGTTACAGGTACATTGTATGATCATTCATTCTGCTCTTTGCTTTTCTCTCCCTCTGCTTCATTTTTCCCGTTTGCGCGCGTGCAATCGCACAGCTCACCGTTTGTTCAGCAATCTCCTATTCCGTTCCAATTTGACGCGTCATAATAACCGGTTGCACCGCCTTACATCGTAAACCGCTTAGGGGTATTGCGTAGTAATTTAGCGAACAATCTATGTCATCATATTATTACCACGCATAGTTTTCTTTGAGCATTGAATCTTTGTAATTGTATAATACCGAACCCACACATCTTTTGTAATTAGTGTATACGTCGGATTCGATAAGGAAGCTAATATTATACGCCTTCTTCAATAGAGTTGCCACATTATGAGTTTCCTCTTCTATGAAACGTTTCCTCTTCTACGAAACGAAACAAAATTTGTACGAAATTTGCAAGGAAGGGTACGAGACGATTTTTATTTTGGAATACTGTAGACTGAAAATGTTCACAAAATTTCCTTTGTTGTCTGAACAAGGACATTACTGGAGGGGGAGGGAGGTCTATTCTGACTGCAGTGTATGCTTTTTTAGCCATGATTTGCCTTGTGACGAAACATTTTTACGTCACAGTTTGTATGTTATCATAGTTTCACAAAAAGCTTGAAATGCGTCATTGAACCAACCATATTAGCTACCCTAAGGTTTTGTAACCTTGTATGCTTCTTGGCTTTAGTGTACTTTTGAAGAATAAGTGTTGGGCTTCGATTGACCTTGTAGTATACGACACTTCCAATAGTTCTCATTTATTCCCAACACCTTGGTATGTATTCTCCACCTTTCTCGAACTTCTGCAGTATCTACAGAGGTGCGCCGTGGGGGGGGGAGGGTCGGTGAGGGATATGGACTCTACCTCGCAGTTGGGTAAAAACGGCAAAAGCGACGAATACTGAGAAACACAATGGCGACAGGTTAGTGGTTGCTAGGCGACACGTGTGGTGCGCGTACGTTCCACGCGTCTTACTTCTGTCACCTAGCAACCACTAGCCTGTCCCCATTGTGTTTCTCAGTATTCGTCGCTTTTGCCGTTTTTACCCAGCTGCGAGGTATGAGTTCATTCCCTCCCCCACGCCCCACCTCTTAGTATCTATTTTCTGCTTTTTAAAAGATACTGCACTGTTCCAGTTACAGCTCTTTTCTTTTCTTAGCCAGCTTAGCCATCGCGCATAGCATCGCAGTTAATAATTATTTGTCTAAATAAATTTATATTTTTTCAACAAATTTCAAAGACGTTTTCTCCTCGATCGGAAATACAGAATGCAGGAAATGTCACATAACTAAATTGGGTTACCTTAAAGCAACACGTATATAGTAAATGTACAAAGAGAATCTCCGCATTCTCATCATGTTTTTCGCATTGATAAATTTTGCGATGAAGTTTGAAAAACAAATACTTCATTTTTAATGTGCTGTACTTTATTACCGTATCCTATAAGTACGCTTGCATTCAACTTGTTTACCAATCAGTTAGCAAACATCAACCATGTTTTTGTCCTTATTGATCAACTCACAAGCAATTTATATTTAATTTCTTTAGAATTATCGCAAGAGTAAGACTGCTAGTGCTTCTGGACCGTGCTTAAATTCCAATTTTAGGCCGTCCATGCTGAAGAGATAGTCAAGTTTCCTTCCGTCAGTAATTTTCTCAGTTTACGCAGAAAAAAGCATGTAAAAAATTAAATTCTTACTTCATTTCTTACGTCTTTGAACGACTGATGCCCACAATTTGTCCGAAATGCCTTTCCTGTTTGCATATGACGCACTTGCATATTGCATATTACGTTATCTTTTTGTGCTGTCACCTGCACCTGCAATGATCCAACCATGCGATACAAGGAGATCCATCTATTTTAAACAACGCATGGGATGAGATATCCGAGTGCTGACGTCATTTACAGCCATTAATAGACCGTTGCTGATGTCCTGTCATTTCGTCTTCATTCAGCAATACATTAGTTCGCACACTATTTTGAATTTGAGAACTGAAATACGTTTTAAGGTTCAGAAATCAAGCTTGAGCTTCACTAAAGTTCAGATTTTGTTATCGCTCTGCTCAGCATCAAAACGCTTCCAATTATACTGCATTTATTTTGAGGTACAATATGGGTGCAATGTAGCGAGACTGAGTTCTCAAATCATCTGATAATTATGAGAGTACGATCGGTTTGTCAGGTTCGTTTGAATGTACCTCACAATATAAATTATCAATGGCTCCAGTTGCCGTGAAATCGTTATTTCGTGACGCGGTGTGCCCGCCCACCCGATCAATTAACTCGATTGCAGTGGGTCACTATTGTTGTATACGTCAACGTAGCCATAGAGGTAAACGGATTGCTAGTGTATGGATTGATTACGCCAGCCCAAGGCCAGGTGGGGGGGGGGAGAGGGTGGGGGTTGATCGGCCACTATTCAATCAGCGCAAGTGCTCGCATGAACGTGCTTTGCGTGTGTGGCGCAGCAGCAAGACCCCATCATCATCGTGTCTCTTCGGGTACTTGGATTGTTTGGCAAGCGCGCGCCGCCCGTCGATGACAATTATCGATTGCTGACGCAGCAACGTGGTGCGCGCGTGGTGGCTTCAGTTCAGCGCTCTATCCGCTCCCTACCCACCGCGCTCTATCAGGCGCATGGGGGCAGCGCGCGCTGGCGACGCGACGAGCGAGTCGGCAGGCAGCCGGTAGGTCGCTGGCGGCCGCCCACGCCGCCGCCCGCACCGATAACCCCACACCGCCGCCCGCTCCCACCTTCGGCCGTCCTCCTCGTCTTCTCTCCGCCGAGAGCGCGCGTCTTTTTTCAAGCAGCAGGTAGGGTCGCCCAACTCCGCTTAGTCACTCACGCAACTTGTTCACAATCGGCGTCGATCACTGTTTCTCTCTCTTCCTTCATTCGCTCTCGGTGGTCGGCGCGTCCGTTCATAGAATTGTTAGACCCGCAGCGCCGCCCGCCTGACAGGGCCGGTTTTCGGGCCTGATACCCGCTCATCGCACTGTCCTTTTCGTTCGTGTGAGCTCTAATAGGCCTGCTCCCCTCCCCCACCGCCGCCGCCGCCGCCGCCGCCGCGGTCGTTCGCGAAGGGCGCTTGCCGCGTTTTTGTGGCGCAGTGCGGGCCCATTTACTAGAAGGCGCCTGGCAGTTGCTGGAAGGCGTGGCGGCGCTACGCTTCGCACGCTGTCGCCCGTAAACATGCTGCGGCTCGCGGAGCTGCTGCTGACGTCCGCCGACGGTCCGCCTTCCTTCTCCGACACTCCGCATCGTTGTCGTCGTCGCTCAGCGCCGTTGCCAAAGGTTTTTTCGGGCGGCGCGGCGAACAGCCACCGACGCGCGTGGCCGTCCGTTTCGCCGTCGACGACTGATCGATCTGCCGCTGCGACGAGCGGGTGGCGCGGGCGGGCGGAATTCCCCCCCCCCCCTCCTCCCCGCGGACCCTCGTCGCTCCTCGCCCTGTCCTCCATTTTGTCCCTATCCAGACCATCTGCTTCCGCTTCTGCGATTCTCGCGACTCGAGCGCGTAACACCACCCACCACTGCTTTTTATTGTGATTGTCTCTGAGGTTTGATTTCTTCTATCTAACATGCTTCATTGTCGACGATATGCTAACAAATCGAAACCTTCATTTGTGACGATTTCCAAATATTTCCACTAAAGGTCATTTTTACAATACCTCTCCTTTCCCTCTGTTTGTAGTTTACTGCGCCGTTTCATGTGAATGAATCTGTTTTTCCCCCATCTTGCTTCCGCGTTGAGTGATCTCTACTTCGCAAATAATGCGACCAGTACGGCTGCTTGTATTGGTGGCAGTGGTTGCTTGATTGAGTGTATAATGTAAGCCTTTCCGATGTGGGTGTGATTCAAATGAGCCCGACCGATGTCCTATGTCCGCCCCACACTTGTGCTGAATAAATATTTGATCAACGGGTTCGGCCGGCCCACTGAGCGCATGATTTCTTTTAGCGATTATACTCTTTCGAAATCACGAAATCACAAATCATAGCTGCTCATAAATTCTTTTTCATTGCGAAACCTAATTTCCTTATTCATGTTTTTGTCAGAAGGCAGCAAATTACATCCAACATCTTTTTGAATAATCAAGTCCTGTTCATGACTCTTTACGGTGAAGATAATTCATTATCATGCTCATAAATACGACATTTAATACAAATTGCAGCTTTTAGTCATGCGTTTGTACATAGTTTGATTGTTGATGTGCTCGAGCATCCGTAAATGTCTTGCCATTTGTCCTCAACTGGAGCGTGAGGAAATTGCTCTAATCAAGCGCTTAGCGCAAGCGCGCGTCCTTTGTACTTCCCCACACACCTTCTGATTGTATTGTACGTGCTAGCATTTGCGGGTTTACTTGTTTCGTGACGTTTTAAAGGGCACATATATGTTTTATGGTGGAATAAAAAACGCTTTTGCGTGTTGCAGGGGGAAATGGACGGCGACGGTCACCTGATGCCGCCGCCGCCGATGCTTCTCTTGCCAACAACGACGGACAATGGCTGCATGGGCCCGCCTGTCATTTGTGAACAGGTAATAAACTACATTTTTTGCAAGTTGATTTGCGCCAACGGGAGCAGTTGACTTTTGATGCTTTAAATATGACATATTCATGACGACTACTGAGGGTATATTGCAAAAAATTCGGCCCATTGGGTACATATCGCTCGGTTTTTCTCAGCCAGCTGAAACTATAAATACGTATTCAGTCCAAATCGAGCCACATAGGTCTTCTCTATCACGCCAATTATATTTTTCTTCTCTTCTAAATTTAACTTTGACTTTAGTTTGAGCGAAGACAGTTATGTCCCACAAATAGAAGAGTGATCAGTCTTTGGTCGTTGATTTGACATATGCATTGATAGCACGAATCTATCGCCGTATTATGTGCTGCATTGGGCATTCATTTTTCACAGTAAGTCATTCAAACTTTCCAGGGTCCCAGCGCGCCGAGTTCGCCGACGAGCCCTGGTGGCTCGCGGATTCGCCGACCAAGTCCGCTGACTCCAGAAGCAATGCGTCGCATTAATTTGTTAACGTCCGGTTATCCGCAATCGATGGACATGAGCAAGCTGTCCCCGCTGTCGCCCAACTACCCGACCAGCGACCTGGGCTCAAGTCCGCGCAGTTCCATCAGCGTCACCACGTCAGGACTGGGACCGTATTGGACCGGATTCCGCGACCATAAGAAGTCCTCCAGCGATTTCACTGACGGTGATTCGGATGTCTGCAGCAAGGTAAAGGAAACTTGGCGTACAAATTACGATACACACAGTTTCATTTGTAGTAAATATAGGTGTAAATGGGGTCCGAGGCCCTGGTCACTTACCGTATACTTTTGTGTTGTAATTTTGGCGCGAAAATTCAAAAAAGTCCAAAAAATTTCGCCAAACGTTTTTTTTTTCGAATTCCGCGAAAGTCCATTCTACCAATGCTTGTTTGGCTTTTGGCCGGAGGGGGCGGGTAGCCAGTTACACCTATGGCAGCAAATAATGCAATTACCATTGTTTCATTACAAATTTTCAGGATCTGTTGAGTCCTGGCATGATGTTATCGCCGGCGCCGTTTTCGCCTTTCTCCGATTGCACTGATCCTCCAGGAACGCCGTATTCGGCCTACGGTGCCGGCTTGTCGCCCAACATGTCACCGCTATTGCCCGTTCGCGGTCTACACTTCAGCTTCGACCCAATTCGCAGTCCCAGCTCGTTGTCGATGGGCAGTGGCGGGAACTACTTGCTGGTGCCGCAATCAGGCGGCATGATCGGTAGGGTGGACAAATTTTCTAATTGTTCACATTCGTATTAGAAGGACTCATTCTTGGGGCTCTGATTATTGCAGACATGCGCCTGGGGGGTATGGGGGTATGCAAAAATCAGTGCCATCGAGGTGACTCGAACCAGCGACCTTCCGATCCACAGTCTGACGTGTTGGCATTGAGCCACTACGTCGTTAATTTCCGTAGCGTAAGATGCGAATATATACCTCGCGCTCACCATACCCCCCCCCCGCGCCCACGTCTGGCCTATTCTTTGTCTTCAAAAATAAAAATTGTTTCAGCTAGCTGACGAGTTAATTGCTATTGACAAGAAAATAAAACAACAACGGCAAATAGAGCCTACACAAGAATCGGCGCAATGTGGTGAAGAACAAATTCTACTTATGGATACTCCGTCCCCTACAATGGAAAGTCTTTATCATGTCTCATCGAAAGATTATAATATTAATAAAAATAAAAGCGCGTTGAAGAGCAGAACAAACAGTAAAGCAAGGTAAACACTTGTGCAAATTTGCGGTTGCCTTTTTCACGGTAATGAATCGTTCGGTTCCTTTTTTTTGCGGAACCAGAAAATTTTCTGTGCAGCTCACATTTATAATTGAATCTGTCTGTAACACATCACAAACATGCAAATCTGCCTCATCTATCTACAAAACATCAAAATCATGCTTGAAGATATGGTACGCTGACTGAAAATTGACTGAAAAAGTAGACTGAAAAATTCAATTGCTATTTGAACGGTTTGGTTTGGTGTTTTGGTTCGGTAAATGGACGGTTCGGTTCGATCTGGTTTTTACCGAACCGAACTTTGTCGTACGGTAAATTTATCGCACCGTGGAAATACTACTTTCCGGTTTTTCAAAAACGCAAAAAATAATATGAAGATACTGATAGAATTATGATCTGTTGATCGATCTGTACAATCTGTACCTGTATTTTTTGCAGGATCTCCGTGTCCAACTGCAACAAGCTTCAAAACTTGACTCACAGTAAAAGGAACTGTTGCATTCTGCTGGTTGTTGCATTGGCAATTATTATTTTGGCTGGTTTCATTTCGAAATTAGTCTTTTCGAAGGTCAGTTTCTATCTTATCGCCCCAAATTAGGATCGTAAACGCCCGACGGGACCGACCGACTGGACCGATTAAATTCAACCGCTGTTGAATTTAGTCGGTCCAGTCGATCGATCCCGTCGGTCGGCCTAGTCGATGCATTGTAAAAGCTGCTTAAGAAAGAGAAAGGTTTCTGTATTCTTGACATGCGATCAAAAACAATGGAATAGGGACCTGTTCTTAGTTCGTCCGACATATAAAGCTCAGTAATCATCGATGCCGTGACCTTTAAACGGGACTGATTTCAAATGCCTGTGCTGCTTAGAACGCGACAAAAATTTTCTTTCCTTTTCAGACTATCTCAGATAAGGCAAACGACGAAGGTGAGTAACACAAATATGCCTGTTACTGAGTGGCTGGCCGCGTGACCGAGTGACTGAAAAGGTCGGATAAACACTGGACCGAATGGAATTTTTTTGGAAAAACGATTTTGCCTCGTTGTCCCAAATTTTCCCAACCCTCCCAATCTTCGACCTTATTGAGCCAGCTATGTTATTCCCCGCTGTCAAAGCCCAGTTACAGTTCCAGACAGCATATTCAGCTAGATATTATAACAGACAAGTTTTATCAAGTTCTCGTCATTTTTCTGCACACTAGGATGAGAAGAAAATTGCTGACCAACGCAGAACTCTAAAAAAAATCTGCAATGATCCCTGACAGTTGCTTCGTAATATTGCAGGACAAAATGCCATTCTGCGATGGAAAATGTTTGCGATGATATGCCAAATGGGCATCTTGCTTTTATGTTTATGAGATGCTTCATGAGAAATGGATATCTTGCTTATGAGATTGCAATTTTATCGTTTTTGCAAAGGGTGTGTGTAACTGTGTAGGGACGCAAAACAATTTTTTCACAGAACTTTTTCAACGTTGAAGCGTTTTTCGCGGGCGTAGCGCGTGGGTTATCGTAAAATGTGTGTGCCTTTTGTTAATGTCCAAAACTGATTTTGAGGAACAAGAAATAACAATGAATACGTAGAGCGCTCATTAGCCCGAGAAATTTCATCAACACGATATTCGCCGTACGACGGTCCGGAAAATTCCCACAAGGTAAAGCATTTAAATTCAAAATTCATACTAATTCAGTGAGCAATTTTTAAATGCAATTTGACTTCAGATTCT
>JAQGCX010001400.1:0-11133 GCA_034700205.1 Plectus parietinus
GCCGCGAGAACAAACGCGGGAATTTAAATTTGTACGAAGATGCAAATGCGCAATATTCGCTGTTCTAATGAGCGCCCGAGCCTGGATTGGTCGTCTGTTCACGGCCCCTCAGCAGTTGCCTGTTTATACACGTTTAGCAGGCAAACGCGGTCCCCGATTTCCTGATGTTCAGCCAACACTTTCTTTTCATTTTGCTATTTCGTTGAGAAGAAAGTTCAAAATCAGGCCACGCTATACGATGCAGCTAAATTTGCGCTTCATTTAGAGTATCTGACAGTATCGGCAATTTTTATCTTCGTTATTAAAACACAAAACAACAACAATAATAACACTAACAACAGCAACAACAACAACAATAATAACACTAACAACAGCAACAACAACAACAACAACAACAACAACAAAACGAAACGAAAATATTTGGTCTCGAAACGAAAATAATGAAAAAATGAAATGATCTTTCTCTGCCTCGTTATTGGCCGTCAGTAAGTTTATGAGCATTTCAGTTTGTCAATGCAAGATCAGGTTTTTTTGTGCAGCGTCGTCTTTCAGTCTCAGTTATCTGCGCGCCGCTTCGTGCAATGCGAGCAAAGCCTGATTGCCGTGTTTGCCACCGTTTTGAGTGAAGGGAGCATGGTCGAGCGTGGGAGATTGAGCGGAGCCACTCTCTCGACCGACAAAAACGTGCCTCGGCCTGCCCCTTTGGCCGGGGGCACACCTCCGAAACACGCCATAACATTTATTTGGGAAACGAAGGCAACGAGAGGCGCAAGCAGGTTCACAAAATACCAAATATCCATACCGCAGAACACGAATGGGTATGAATACTCAAAAACACAGCACACAAGAAAGTACACAAACCGCCCAAAAATCATCAGAGAAAGAAAGATCATGTAGCGCTGGAGACAAAATCATTTCATTTTTTCATTATTTTCGTTTCGAGACCAAACCTCCATCTTCTTCTTTATCGATGGCCAAATTTTGACTGTAATGTTAATTCGTCAAAAACACCAGCACAGCTAAGATATTCTTTTAACATTAAGTCGATTGATGCGACGCTCAGCTCAGTTTGAAGCCAGAGATTGAGTCGGTTCAGTAGAAACAAGAATTGTACATGTACTAAGGGTTACGGTAAGTAGTACATCTCCAAACATCGCTGTTGAAATATCTTGCTGCTGCAAGACGACTGAATATTTTAAGTAGCCACCTTTTTGATGTTTGTTTCAGGAGATGTCGATGTCAGCAAAGCGTTTGATCAATGTGCCGTACTTTCTTTCGAGTGCGCCAATCCATGGCTACAGATAACCTGTGCTCGATAATTCTCCCCACAACTTCCTCTATTGGCTGCTTCACAAGTGTAAGATAGAAAACGTGCATAACGCAAAGGGCATCAAGTCTCTTAAGGGACACAAGTCTGTTAAGCGACACAAGGTACCTGACGTATCCCAAGACATGTTGTACCCCGATAGCATTTGCACACTAGTTATTTATGCTGAACACGAATTCGAAGTGAGGTTTACCTCCTATTGTCACTGTACATGAATCGGTCCATAACAAAAAAGTTTCCAATTGAAACACTTTTGAAAATGCTAGATTCTAGTGTAAGAAACCTTGGGGAAGTCGAATATGACAATCACAATCGCCTACGACGTAGTAGATGCCGATGTTTGTGAAGCAAATGATCACCATGGCCTACTTATTTTCGAACGCCGCCAACCCGTCGCTGACAATGTTTCTGCTGCGTCCTTTTCATGGACATGTCCCCAGTCTCTTGAGCTCAAGGCCCCGACTTAATGATAAAATTGTCGAAACAGACGGCAGTCGAAATGAGAAACCAATTATAAAATCCTCAGTAGCGATTTGCTGATACGGAATTATTAATAGTAGCTAATTCATCTCGCCGACAGAACTAATCAGTGACTTTGATAGACTTTGACGTCAAAGACGTCAGTGCTAGACAACAATTAGACAAAAACAGGGATGCGGGGCATCAGACTTGGATACAAGAGTGAAGAGTTACTCATAAGCCGCGTTAGAGGATGCAATTAATATTTGTCAGTCGCAAAGGCAATCAAGTTCCTGCTTGCGAAAAGACTTTTGACTCTCTGTTCGTAGCCTATCAAAATTAGACATTTTTGTCTCAAAAATAATTCTAATATTTAATTCTTACGTTATCCAATTCGAAACTGCTTATACAATTTAAAGAAACTCGTGTACAAGTGCAACGAATTGAAACAATAAATTCTTTTGAAATTCTTTATGACAGTTTGTCTTTCCGACTAGTGCCCTTGAGACATCATTCTTGTTGTCAAGATCTTGAGAACTATTACGATGATGAATGATACTTTGAACTCCACTGACAATTTCTTAGTCGATTTCTATGGTCTATCGTCTCATTGGTTTTCTTTAACGATCGGCGCTTTATCAGTCTTCATCATATGCAGCAACACACTTTTCGTTGCACTAACGATCACTTCGAAAGAGATGCGCAACAAGTCGTCAAATTGGTATCTCATTGGTTTTTCCATTTCCGATTTCATCCACGGATCATCGCATCTCTTCGATGCTATTGCAATTTGGAATGGGTCGGTAGAAAATCGACATATTTGCAAACTTGCTGGAATGTTCGTGATGTTTACAGCCACCATCAGTTTTGGATTTCAGCTGTTGATTGCCGCAGATCGCTATTATAACATTATTATTCCCGACTATGAAAAATTTTCGTTGGGCCGAATTATGTTTTCGGTAAGTGTTTTTGTTCAACTAAACTCAAAAAAATTACGGTATATAATCAATAAAGAATCTGATCTCTA
Organism: Plectus parietinus; assembly: GCA_034700205.1. Taxonomy (NCBI): domain Eukaryota; kingdom Metazoa; phylum Nematoda; class Chromadorea; order Plectida; family Plectidae; genus Plectus; species Plectus parietinus. Next base: position 2,814 of record JAQGCX010001400.1, read on the forward strand.
CCCGAACTAAATGTTGACGGAAAATTGGGGTTTTTTGTTTTGAAATTTGACAAAAATAAAAGTTTACAGGGTGATTCAAAAAAACTGGTCAGAGTGCAAGAGTGCATAACTTTCTTCAAACTGGTAGTGAAAGCTTGAAATTTTGCATGGAGACGCTTTAAAAAGTCAGCTATTAGTGTGCCAAGTAAGGCACCGTATGCCCAAAGCAGTTCGTGGTGGGACCACAAAATCAAGCGTAAATTCTAAAAAAGGGTTTTTAAAAGTTTTTTCTTAAACAATAATTTTTCTTCTCGTGGTATGGTTTTTTCGAGAGACGAGTTGATCGAGATTCGGACATTGATTAATAAAGGACATGGTCCGACGGAAATTTCGAATCGGTACCAAACTTGGCACACTAATAGCTGATTTCTTAAAGCGTCTCCATGAAAAATTTCAAGCTTTCACTACAAGTTGGAAGAAAGTTATGCACCCTGACCAGTTTCTTTTTAATCACTCTGTAGCTTGGAGGGCACGGAAAAAACAACCCCCAAAATAAGGCACGGAAAAAACGAACAAGACGAAAATTAATATAAAGCTACAAAACTCGAAGATTAAAAAGATAATCCAGTTTCTCGTTTCGTGTGAACACAGAAAAATTTATATTTCGTCTGGGTGAAAAATGAATCAATCAGTTACATTGACAGCGACAAAATTATTTTAGAAAAAGCTCTACGTATTGCTGAATATTATTGGATGGTTGCTAATCTCTTCGATGGGCAATTCCATACGTACCTACCATATCCCTTTTTCACTTCGTCTTTGGCGCCAAAATTCAAAAAACGAGCCGTATTTAAGTCACCTTAAGCACAGTCTTTTATTTAAGCACAAGGGTCGTCCAAAAACACTGTGGTCCCCTTATGTTATAGTTTTTGGCAAGTGTCCAAGTGCCCCTTGGCGATGATCGAAATAATTTAAGCACAGTACTTAAATTAGTTATGACTACGATGACTGACAGCTAATTAACTCGCATGTGCATAAGATTCTGGTAAAGCGTCGGTTAGATGATTTTTCGTGTATCTCTAAGGCAAAAGTTCATGTCAGATTAGATGGGAACCGACATTGGAAAAACGGAGAAGGACTCCCTGCTAGGGGAAACTACAAAAAATATGTATTCATGAAAAAGTATGTACGTAATATGTGTTCTCGTGCATAACATTGCATTATTTAAGGCACTCAAGTCATGCGACTTAATTAGCTGTCAGTTATCGGGCATCGGTATGATTAATTAGCTGCAGTTAGGACCTCTCATTCATAATGCACTATTTCAGCAAATCTTATGCACTATTCAATACCTGTCCGTAGAGTGTTAATACCGGTTATTATACATGGGTAGATTGTATGTTTCAATATTTTGGCTAAAATAAGTTGGTAAGGGTTCCTCTACAGACAGGTATTGAATAGTGCATGAGATTTGCTGAAATAGTGCATTATGAATGAGAGGCCCTAACTGCAGCTAATTAATCATACCGATGCCCGATAACTGACAGCTAATTAAGTCGCATGACACTAGTTGTCGGGTTAGTCGGGTCGGAATGATCGACCCGAACCGACCCGACGGCAAAAGTTTCGATCCGAACCGGAACCCGACGGCTTGTCGTCGGGCCGACCCGGAACCCGAGTCGGGTCGTCGGGTTACAACCCGAAGTCGGGTCGGGCCGACCCGATCCCATCACTGGTAGTTACCATACCTGTAACGCTGTTTTGAGGTCAGCGACATGCTGGCGTTGACGAACTTTTGACGGACTCAGTGTAAAAGGTGCGTTTTAGCTTTCCAGCGCTTTGAAACTGTATTTTCGCAATCGAATCGAATACCAACAGCCCACTTTTGGGCTACATCTCAATCTGCTTCGATTCCGACGACAAAAATATCCAAAACGTTTACCAAAGAGCAATTCGAGCTGATAATCGAGAAACTTCATCGCGATTTCAACAAAGAACATAAAGAAGCTCTGTCTGAGGCTGTTGCGCCCCTCATCGTTCAAATCGAAGATCTCAAGGCGGAAGTGATACTGCTGAAAAACCAAATTCCACCAATTATCGATATTCTGGAGGAAGCTGAAAATAAACAGGTGCTCCGAGTTCAGGGCGATCAGTCGTGGGCTACGGTGGCTGGAAGAAACGTGGCCAAAAACGTACCGATTCAGAAAGCGCCCAATTTCTCGTCACAGAATATATACGTCGGTTTAAAGATCAATAAGGAAATTGAAATGCAGAAGGTGAACAAGAAAAATGCGGTCATTATCAATATGCCGGAAATAGCTGTCAACGACGCTACCACGCGGATAACACGTGAGCCGAGTACTCCACGCGCTCGGCACTGTATGCGTGTCCGTCTGAATATCACCACTGAAAAAAAACGGGGTTCTGAACCGAATGTAAATCGTGCTGAAATTTCGTATGTGGGATTCTCAAGCATTTTTAATCAATTATTATACAGATTCGTTTTTCCAGAAAAATCCGTTTTTTAAGGAAAATTAGGTTGGTAGTGATGCCAACTAGCAGTTTGAGCCCTTATTCACTTTTTATTTTCTTTCGAATGAAAGAAATCGCGAACACATGAATGAATGACTAGCGTTACTGCGATTGCGATGAAAATCGCATATTATCAAGGGTAGAAGACGCACGAATAACGAGGTAAGATTGCGAAGAAAAAATAACACATAGACTATACCGCAAATTATTTAATTCAACACGATTACAGTAACTTGAGTTGAAATTCTGTTGCGATAAAGTGCAATAATCGAGAAAAATAGAGTGCTTTTTTCTCGTTCCATTCATAGGTGTGTTTGGGGGGAGGTTGGTGGCGGGTTAACCCCCTCAACCCGGACCGAAGTGGGCGGAGTTTTGTTAACCCCCCTCACCCACCGAAGACGACCCAAAAAATTTGCATAAATTACGGTATTTTTGGGCGGGAATACCGTAATTTTATGCAAAGTTATGCAAATTTTTAGGCCTTAATACAAATTTTTAGGTCTCTATGCAAATTTTTAGGTATTTATGCAAATTTTTGGATACGGTATGTTAACCCCCCTGACTTTTTCGATATTTTTTATGTTAAACCCCCACCAACTTTTCGACCCGAACACACCTCTGGTTCCAATCGAGCAAATAGAGAACAAAAACTAGTATTGCTGTTGAAATTGATGTCAGGAAAAGACGGTACGACAGAACAGCAAATGTTGATTCTGGAGTATGGACCATAGGTGTAACCGGCTACACCCCAGCTAACCCCACCCTACCTTTGGTCCCCTGGCCCAGGGTGCAGCTAGGTACCCCTCCCCCTCTCCCACCGAAGGCCCGACAAGCACAGGATAAAATAAACCTTCGCCAAAAAAAAGTTTACGCCACGTAAAGGCGAAATTTTTTTTGACTGTTTGAATTTTTGCGCGTAAATCTCGACACGAAAAGTATTACGGTAGAAATCCCCCACCCCGAGGGCTACCAGGGTGTAACCGGTCACGGACCCCAATTACACCTATGGTATGGTCGATTGACATCGTCAGAAATGAGAAACAGAGACGGTGCCCCTGTCTGACAATTTGCTCTCGAACTGCTGCAGAAACGCCTCCGTGTGCTTCCACAGGGCGTCCTGTAGGGCCTCATCGTGCACTGTCGCCGTCTGCAGACGTTTCTCGTCGTCCCAGCAGTCGTCAAAGTAGCGGCCGCTGTTATTGCTCAGCTCGGGATGTGTCGCGCAGTAGACGGACGTGGCGGCGCCCTGCTGCAAGGACTTGGTGAAAGGTGTCATGATGAATTTCAGCACAGTCGTAAGGACGCCATAAGTGCGAAACAGTTCTGCAATTATGTACAGGTCATTTACAGTGCGTCAATTACGTAAATGCATACCTGTAACTGGGAGGTAGGAGAACCCACCTACCCCTCCCCGCCGAACCGCTCAGACACTAAATAGAATGGATCTCCGCCAAAAATCCACAACAAAGTTTTCGCCACGTAATTGCAAAATTTCTGTTGGATCTTTTGAATTTCTTGCCAAAAATTTGAAAAAAGTTACCGTACTACCTAGACCAAAGGTGTTTTCGGGTCAAAAGGTTGGGGTTAACATAGAAAATATCGAAAAAGTCAGGGGGATTAACATACAGTACCCAAAAATTTGCATAAATACCTAAAATATTTGCATAAAGACCTAAAAATTTGCATACACTTGCATAAATTTGCATAAAATTACGGTATTTTTGGGCGGGAATACCGTAACTTTATGCAAATTTATGCAAATTTTTTTCAGCAACGTTTTTGATCACGTCGGGTCGGACAAACGGGCTAGTCGTAGAGTGCCGATCCGCGCTTTGCAAAAAGTAATGTACCGGTGTTAATATTTCCAGGATTCAGCACATAGGTATTCACGCCGTCTTGATGAGCTTTTCGGTGCAGCGCAAATGCAAAGAGAACATTGCACAATTTCGAGTAGGAGTAGAACGACAGCATCCCCGGTTCCGGTGTGCCAGGGAGCGGATCCAAGATTTTCACTTTTTCTTCTGGTGATAGCTTTTGATCAATCTGAAAGCAAAGTGTGTTTAATGTGCTGTAAAGTTAGAAACAAGAAGTTCAGCAGAGATTTCTTGGCGAAAAATAGCGCATAAAATGTGAAACCTTCGGGAAGAAAAAACAAAATTATGAAATTCAGCTGATTGAGCAGGACAAACCAATTCAGCACTTGTAGGTGCGTACGGTGATGGGGTGGTCATAACTATAGGATTTACTCCAAAACAAATCCCAAATATGGCAATACGTACGTAATTGGAATTTACGCAAATAAAATGTATTATTTTAACCCTTTCCCAGCCGAAAACCAGTGCACCACATAGGTATATTTACCAATCGATTGAGGTCTCTCAGCTACCAGATAGCGAGCCTCTTATTGACAAAAACGTTGCCGTTAGGTACAAAATTTACATCATGAATGCAGTCAAATCGTCTTATAACAAACTGGGAGCATCTTGCCAAAGTGTTCGTTACAAGAGGGTCCCTTCGAAAATCGGCCGATCGAGCTCTAAACTTAATTTCTGCAAGTTCGTAATACAGAGGGGCATTTTCAATACTGCAGTTTTTTAAGAAATTTGATTTTTTTCGCTATGAGAAGTATTGACTCTTGTATAGCAGATAGCTTCGTTATGAGAAGGGTTGTTATTAGGGTTGTAACGGGGTCGAGGTTCTGGAAAAGTCGGGGTCGGGGTCGGGGTCGGCATTCCGGGGTCGGGGTTTGTCGGGGTCGGGGTCGGGGTCGGGGTTGATGATAAAGTCGGGGTCGAGGTCACTGAAAAAAAATTTTGAGACCAATTGTAGTGACATGTCATTATTTTATCATTTTTTAGTTGCAAAAATTAGTTTCCATACTCAGAAACACTTTAGGTATTAGTTGAAAAGACTGGACTAGAGCGAATAATAACTGAACTGCCGACAGCAGGTCAAAAGTCGGGGACGGGGTCGAGGTTGACACAAAAGTCGGGGTCGGGGTTTTTCGGGGTCGGGGTTGAAACCAAAAGTTGGGGTCGGGGTCGGGGTCAACCCCGACCCCGTTACAACCCTAGTTGTTATAAGAAGGATTGACTGTACCCCGTTGAGATTATGACCGTAAGAAGAGACGACAACGACACGACTGGGAGCGGACTGTTTCAACTTCGGCAGGAGCAGCTGAGTCAGATAAAAGTGAGCGATGTGATTGACTCCGTAGGTGGTTTCCAGGCCGTCCTCCGTACTTTTCGACGGCGCTTTGTAAACGCCTGCGTTCAGGATGAGCATGTGCAGCGGCCTGAAAGCATAGGTGTACTTAGGAGGGGTCTGAGGGGGGGTCTGCCCCCCTAAATAGGTCCAAAGGAGGGCAGGATTTCCGACCCTCCCTCGAGATTTAACCGTAGGCCAAAAAAATACGGTATTTTTGGCCAAAATATGGTAATTTTAGGCCAAAATATGGTAATTTTAGGCCAAAATACGGTATCTTAGACCTGCGTTCAGGATGAGCATGTGCAGTGGCCTGAAAAATTGGATTGATGAATGTTCAAGTAGCAAATCAAGAAGGATTCTTTCAGGCACGACGCATTAGAAATCATAGATGAAGTGGTATCGATATTTTCAGTTCGGTATCGGTATCCAGTATTGTTGAATTCCTTGAAATCGTATCGGTATTGTAATACAAAATACGGTCGGTATCGGTATCGTGTATTGTTCAATATGCAAAATTTGACTAACTATAATTTGACTGATTATAATACTGATACCGATTTTCATTCGGCATTTGAGGTTGGTATCGGTTTCTGTATCGGTATTCACAGACATGAGCACGGTATGAGGGGTCGAGGGGTGATTTGGTACCAAAAAGTTTTGGCTAGGGGGGTCATATCACCCCCGGCGGCGTCCGGGGGGTGATTCTATCTAGTGCTTGTTCAAAAAAAATTTCCGCCACTATGTGGCGGAAACGTTTTATCACTCCCCGATCGATATGGGGTCCGGGATATCTGGACCTTAGCGGGGTGATATCACCCCCCCATAACCCGCCGTGCTCATGTTTGGGTATTCATAGTGACCTCGGTATTGATACCAGTATCGGTATTCCTATACCGAATACCGACCGGTATCGATACCAGTACTGGTATACCGACTCCATCTATACAAGGAATACCATACTCAATTCAAGACATTGACTTGCAATATGACTTGCAAGATAATTCTTCCAGAAATCAGAATCATTTTAAACCGTTCACATGCAAAATGCAGAATTGTAGACTACTGGTATTTTATTGATGGAGAACTCCGACTAAGAACGTTAGTGGACGATCATAATTAAACAAGTCACTTTCTTACCATCCTTTTGCCAAATATTCTTCTGCGGCTCTTTTGACAGTTTTCAGCGAGCTCAATTCGATGGAGAGAATGTCAACTTTTGCGTCCGGCTAGAAATAACAAAGAGAATCAGGTGTATAATGGGGTTGGAATTTTAACCGCCTCACATGCCAAAAGGGAATTGACTTCTTGGTTGGATTACACCATAGAAACCATAGAAGACCATGCTGGAGGCGGCTCAGAGGCAGAGGTGAGCAAGAGAGAGTATGGGGGAACGTACCCCCCTAGACGGGTCTGTACCTTTTGCCTCCCAGGCCTGGGGGGGGGGGGTACAAGAATAAATCAGCAATATAAGGGTCCCCTCTTTGATTGCTCCAGGTTCCCTTTGTACCCTCCGCCTCCGAGGCACCTCGAACTTGCCCCTAAATGAACTTGCATCCCCCTCCCTAAAAATTCGATTGTACGCCGCCCAGGTATCTTCGACTTGCCCACCTCTACGGCGGCTGTGGAAAAAACCCGGTACCAATTCAGCAAGCGCCCAAACCGTATTTATTTCTTATAGTACGACATATCGTAGTATTTTTCTTGTCACCTGATAAGTGAAAAAATCCCACAAAAGATTTCGATCGCGATTAGAGAATTTTTCACTATTTTTCCTGAAAAAATGAAAGTGAAAGGTACAAAAACTTCTTGAAAGTAAAAGAGTGCAAATAACGTTAAGTATTCATGGTCCGATGGCGGAATGGGGTATTCACGAAAAAGGGGGTGTCGTACTATTGGAGATTGTCATACTATTAGAATAAATACGGTATCTGCCCCTCACGCGCCTGTCTGAGCGGTGGGATATTGAGAACGAGCAAGTTCGCTCACTTTCGCAGCCAAGATCTCGTCTCTCAGCTTTTCCGAGGCGGGTATGTTGCGATTCGCCATCACGACGTGAGCTCCGTGCAAAGCAAGCGATCGAGCTGTTTCGATGCCTAAAAAAATGTCTTTTTAATCATTACTCAACTGATTGTTTTTAAACAGCGTTGCGTAAAACAGAAAATGCTATCCACAAGAATGATACAAAGTCCAGTCTGAAGCGCTTATCTGACAAGGATAGAATAATAATATCACAGAAAGCAGGGGCGTAGCCAGAGGGGGGCCAGGGGGGGGCTGGTCCCCCGGTTATCGGGCACCCGAAAATAATGATAAGGGTCCCCCCTTTTGAAAATTTTCGATTTGCCCTCCCGGAGAGGCGCCTAGCCCCCTCGGTTTCTGGTTCTAGCTACGCGCCTGACAGAAAGACAAGCTTGGGCTGCCACAACCAGAGAGGGAGGGAGTGCATTTTTCGATCATCTTTACTTCCCTGTCGATACGTTAGCTAATCGATACAGCCGTTCTCAACGAATTGGTCACTTCACAAGTATGTACAGGGGAGAGCAGGTGTAGGTGAACATGTACGTACAGACCAGAGGTGGGCCGTGGGGGGGGGGGTGGTGGGGGG
>JAQGCX010001401.1:0-11133 GCA_034700205.1 Plectus parietinus
ATATTTGACTAATTAAACGAATTAATGATATGACGTGGCGACGGAAAACGACAGCGAACGATTGGAAACGACATGGTCGTTTTTTGATATGTTATATTTAATTTAATTTTATATAACATATCAAAAAGCGACCATGTCGTTCTCAATCGTTCGCTGTCGTTTTCCATCGCCACGTCATATCCTTAATTCGTTTTATTAACCAAAAAGACTTCACTGGTCCCAGTCCACAATAATTACGAGTTTTTTCTGTCGCTCAAACATGAAAAAGTCCTCAAAAATTAACTGAACCGACGATTGTTTCCATATGAAAAAAGAAACACATGAAAGTACATGCCTGGGCATCTTCGATCTTGGTCTTGTAATAGCGCTTCAAGCTTTGCTCTTCGCTGACTTTCGGCGTCTGCGTCGAACCACCCATCGGTGTAGGAGGCATAGTAATGATCGCTTGAGAGGACGAAGAATCCACTTGTGTGGTTCAAGCTTGAGTAGTTGCTGAAAAATTGTCGGATGACCCAGACCGCACGTGCACCAACGAATACAAAGAGCGCCATCAAAAATAAAAAGCTCCGCCGCCAGCCCGCAGAGAGACCAACACGCAACATAAAGGCAGCGAAAGTCAGGCCTAAGCTCAACCAGAAGGAGTTGGATAATCATTAAAAGCAACAATTATGGAATAATTGGGTGCCATGGTAAGGGAATATCACGTATTTTGGCACTTGAGCAACAAAATGCAATATCATCAATCGGCTGATGATGATGATGAGCTCCAACATGCGTTGCAGAACCACAAACAGATACCCTGAATACAGTATTTCAGTTTTCAATTTGGTGCTGACAACGATGAACAATCCGTGTTGTTTGGGAAATCGGGCGATAAGGAGCCTCCTCTCACGCTACAGTATTCCAAACCTGTAGTTCTATAAAACTGCTCATTTTTGTGAATTTTGTACATTACGCATTTTTGCGTATTGCCTTATTGTTAGGCTTAGGCGTAGGAAGCGAAGCGGCGCCGAGCGACACCAGGCGAGCGTAGCGAGCCGTCCTAGCTCGCAAGAACGTTGATGGGCCAAAAATAATATGTTTTATAAGTGACCCGGCGGATCAGGCTCGTGTGGATAAGACCATGAGAGGAGGCTCCATGTCGCCCGATTGTGTTTGGGAAAGGTGTAGTTTTGCGAATCTGCAGTCTGCGATTTGTGCTTTCGATTTCTCTGGAAGATGAGTGCGCCTGATGACGCGGCGCTGCTCGGGCCGGCCGCTATGGTGCTGAAGCAGGCCTACGAGATGGACACTGCAAAGCGATCCCTCGAAGCTCTGGCGCTCTATCGCGAAGGAATCGCCATCCTCATGGAAGTGATGAAACGTAAGCAAATAAGCATTCTCGCGGCACAATTCGATTCACTCAATTTGCAAAAACCGATGTACTAGCGCACAACAATTGGCTAAACAGCTTCAACACCTGCCAACCCGAGCAGTAGACATAGGGTGACTTTCGCATAGGTATGAAAAGAGAACGAGAGCAATCGAATCGCGAAAGAAAGAACGGGCAACATTGATGTTTGGGAACAAATTCTTCGTTATTCTTCGGAGACTAATCTTCTCACTGCCATATTTGGATGAGATTTCAGCTTTGGCTGCCGACTCTCCGGTGAAACGGAAAATACGCGTTCGAATAGAGGAATACATGACACGTGCGGAGAAGCTAAAGAAGGTGATCGAACGCGACAAGTCGTTGGGCAAGTTCCATCAGCAGATTCGCGTGCCCAACGACAGCATCGGCTTTGGCTATGCTCGTGTGTTCGTACCACTCATTGATGACGAACTAACTCAAGTCGTCGTCGAGGACTCGTACATTCGAAAACCTCATCAGGTTGGTTTTTGTTTTTCTGCATGTATGCACGAAAACCTCATCAGGTTGGTTTTTGTTTTTCTGCATGTATGCAATGAATACGATAAGTATTTCCAAGTGAACAAGACGACATCGATCGATACTTTCTGTTTGTTAAAGAAATGTAGAATAATGTGCGCTGGACACGGTTTTAACCTTGCCACACGAAAGCAGATACACAAAGAATAATATCACTTTCATTTCAATGTTGAATATTTCTGCACGACCTTCATAATACAGAGTGTATTGTGAATTATCGTTCGTCGAGTGCTTGTCAATTAAATGCCAGTTGTTTCTGTACTTATCGGCATTGTTTTAGATTCAAAATTTCGTGCGCTTTTGCGAACTGCTTGTCAAGTCTACGCAGAGTTTGAAAACGATAACTCTGATTACTGGGATGGACGACTCAGACAAGGATAAAGAATTGCATTCTAGTGCATTCAAGGAACTCAAGCAGAGTCTGCTTTCCAAGGGCATCGACTTGATTGTTCAGATCTCATCTTCGCTGCACGATAGAGAAATCCGGTACGTTTATTAATTATTATTGGATGGCGCATGAAAAATGGATTGTTGAACAATTTGCTGGATTACAGTCAACCCTTTCTTATAATGACCCTCCTCGAATAACGAATTCCTTCTCTTTACAAACTTTTGAAACGCGAAGATTGGTCCGCATTTGTCTTGTTCACGATTACCCTTCTTATAACAAACCGTTTCCGCTAACGAAATTACGAACAAGGGAAAAAAATTTGAAAAGCTTCAGTGCTGACCTTCTTTTAACAAATACTCGGAACAACTGTAGGACAAACTAATTCTGTTTTATTTTATAATGAACCACAAACTTATTAGTCCGAACCGATACGTTAAGGGTTGACTATACGTATTTGATATTTGTTCTAAAGTCGTGATCATTGGCTTTATTTTAGATTCGACAATGGCTGGATCGTGAAAATTGGTCGTGGATTGGATTACTTCAAAAGCTGTCCGAGGTTTTCGCTCGGCAGCTTTGATATGGACCTTCGTCATTGTCATGAAACGACGATTGATATTTTGCACAAGGAAGATTCTGGTTGAAAATGTTTCATTGTGAAACCACTGACAGAATGCTTTTGTTTGTCTATATTGATGCAACTGTACAAATGCAATAAACGAAAACAATGTTGAATTCTTGTTATTCGAAGTTGGATTCGTTTTTACTGACGTCGCTGCCAAGGAGCAGTGTCCATTGCACACAGCACTGCACAATTAAAGTGCCACTATTCCAGACGACTTGCGTTGTGCACACGATCTGATCATGCTTGGAGTCAAAACCGTGCTCGACGCGACCATACAAGTAATTCATTTTTCTCTGTTATCTAGCAATTAACATTGCCGAAAGTCACTGATCTGTATTGTCGGTTCTTCATTAACTACTTGCAGTTACTTTCGCAATCTTTGTTCTCATTAATTCTTTCAACTGCGTATTATTTTTTACATCTTTTCAGCTAGACAAGTACAAACGCGGTCTTGCCGAAGAGGCGGAAAAGATCGTTTCGGACCAGTTTCCTTGCAAAGTGATCGAGCTGAACCAACTGCTTTCGGTTAGAAACATATGGATGTTTACGTTGTAATACATGTGCGACTTGCAGAGCAGTCAACTTTCGTATGCGAGACTGCCCGATCTTCTAGTCGATGGCGACCTTAATATCCCAAAGCCCCATCAGCTTCTCAACTCCACCGAGGTCGGTATTCGATTTATGTGTGGGGTTATTGATCTTGATGCAGAATCATGTTGACGTGGTGCCGAAGAAACGTGCCCGGATGTCCACCACTCCAATGGACGGCGACGCGACGACGATCGAAGGTGGGTGATTGTGCTGTAAAAAACTCGGCGTCCATACCGGGGCGTGGCTTATTAAGCATTGCGGCATATAAATCAATACGTTACGTTTTGTGTTGCCCGATCAGGCCCGCACATATCTTTTGCATTAGGTACCGTAGTTTTTTGCCCGGTCTGGTCGCCGAGTTTCCGACTGTACGCCAAGATCGCCAGTGAGAATGAGCGCTTCAGGAACGAAGGTGATCGGATTCGTCAACGGCTCAGTTCCCTGCAACGCCAAGATCGCCGAACTGATTGACATCACCCGTCCGCTGCTCCGTGACGCCGTCGAATCCGTCAACAAGGCACGGGTCAAATAATCACATATGCCTTTATGAGTGTTTGGTCAAAAAACGTTGAAACATCGAATAGCCAATATATGAGCATTTTGAAAATCATTCTTGATCTTTGATCTTTCGAAGGATACAAATTGCAGGTTAAAATGTGGATTCTGTTCCTAATCCCTCGCATTGAAGACGGCAACAATTTCGGCGTCTCCATTCAAGTTGGTTGCTGTGCCGCAGTGCCGCCCATTAGCGATAACCATTTGTTCGTAGGAAGAAACGCTGAGCGAAGTGCGTACAGTCGAGTCTGAGGCGGCCGGCTTCCTCGACCAGATGTCTCGCTACTTTATCAGTCGCGCCCGGCTTGTCACCAAGGTCGCAAAGTACCCGCACGTGGTCAGTTTGCTCATTGCCCAGTGACTATTTAGGAAAATTCAGAATGGAGACACTTGAATCCATTCCAAGTAATTCGCGCACAACATGGCGTACTCGGTGGCGCACTTGTTGAATGCGAATTATTTGGAATGGACTAAAGTGTCTCCGTACTCAATTTTCCCGTACAATGATATACATTTGTATTTGTTTTGGCAAAGGAATTAATGAATTGAAAGTTATGGATGTCTTACAGGATGACTACCGACGAGCAATTCAGGATATGGACGAGAAGCAATTTATCAATATCCGTCTGGTTCTCACTGAGATGCGCAATCATTTCGCGACGTTGCACGACGTGATCACCAAAAATATCGAGGTTCCTTACATTTGCACTGTGCGTATCAGCAGTCGACAATGCGCAATTTCAGAAGATCAAGAAGCCTCGGAGCAACAATGCCGAGCACATGTACTGACTGACACGCGAACTTTGACGGCGCTCGTTTGTTCTGTACTGTGCCTGTCGTTATGTTGAAGAACGATTTATCAACTAAGAACGTAGATTCTTTCTGTCATTTCCGAACACCACAAGCCAGTAAGCATTTAAAAGGACCCTGAAGTGAAAAAAATTCGGTTGGTCTCCACTCTAAAAACTTTGCTGATCACGAAAATCAACTTGATATTTGCCAATTTGGCTTCGTTATTGCGAAAAACTGCTTTGAAAACCGAGGTTACCGTAAAATTTGTTCCTGGCAGGTTACTGTAGATTAGTGGTTTGAGAATGATAAACAATAGCCACGATCTTAAAAATAATTTGAAAAATAATTGAAAATATTAAAGATTTTAGCAAATAAGTTCGAGATCATGGCTGTTGTCTATCAGTCTCAAGCCACTAATCTACAATAACCTGCCAGGAACAACTTTTATGGTCACCTCGATTTTCAAAGCAGTTTTTCTCGAAGACGAAGCCAAATTCGCAAATATCAAGTTGATTTCGTGATCAGTAAAGTTTTTAGAGTTGCGACTAACCGAATTTTTTCACTTCAGGGTTCCTTGGGCGTATGACACATAACAGCATAAAGACAACGCATCACAAATAACACTGGCCAAGAACTTTCTTTGCAAAAGCTATGTCATATCGCGGGACAAACACAACTGTTCTTCTCTGGAGAGTGTTGAAAAAAGATCGGGCCAGCATTGTTGCTGCGATAATTTATTGAAGAATTCGCTCACATAAACGTTCATATCGATGGCTGCGAATGTCGAGTCGACCTGCTCAATGTCGTCTTCAAAGTCCTCGGCATCTAAGAATAAAACTTTAATTGCCTTCTGAGATTAAACATAAATTCTCCAGTAGGTCATTTCCCTTCAATAATTTAACTGTCGAAGCGCACCAATTATGCTGTTGGTCACAGGAAGAGTGGTATACTTGTTAAGTGCGACAATGTTACTTAACCTACCGTTGGCAAGCCCGGCAATGATGTCCGATAAATAGTTGTGAGTGGCAAACTGTCGACCGTCATCAACAGGTTGTTCATAAGTTTCAGTGTCTTCGTCTGTTTTTACAGCTTCGTATACCTGAACAAATCGTTATGACATCAAAGATAGTACAAGTTGCAACGTTGATAGTACGTTGAAAGGGCCCGACTATACATTATCTTAACGTTTAAATTAAAAATCGGCTGCTTAGTGCTTGCATTCTGGAACGAATTCCCCGTAATGAATTATTTGCAAAAAAACCGGAACCTGAGAAACTGGCTGCGCTGCAGAAAAGTATCGGCAATCGGCGGCAATGAGAGCTGTGATGACAGTGAGGACAGATCTTGGTGGGACTCCGAGCTCGAATCGCAGCCGCTGGTCGCCACTAACCACGCCCAATTCGAGTACTTTGCACAGCGCTAGAGTACTAAACACAATGCATCGACAAAAGATATCGCAAAAGTCAACAGCCAATACAGTCCCCATCTATCAAAAAAGGACAACTAACCTGACTTTGCGGTTGTGCGAACCGAATAGCTGCTGGTGCCTATTGAACCAATCATCAAAGACGAATCGAAGGGCAGACTCGTTGGTTTTTCCATTGGGACTTGGCAGCGCTGACAAATACCCGATGACCGGCACCAGCTCATAGTTGAACATATAGCAGCAGATGATCAACATGCTCTGCAATCTGCCTTATTCAATCTCAAGCAGCAACACAAGTACTGAACTGGTTCAAAAATAAGTGCGATCTATAAACACGGCTCCTGGGGCTTTGCCATAGGTGAGCTGTTTGGTTCCGATGAGGATCATGATTGTGTACCTGTCGCACACTTGACACCTGGCTGGTGGCCATTTTAAGCAGAACGGCTTGCAATACTTGGTCGAGATATGGTTTGAGCGCGTCAGCTGCGTGTCTCAGCAGCACGAAAACCAGACGACACACCATCGCCGCTGACAGATTAGGCGAATCGGGTGCGAGCAGATGGCACAGGACTTGCACAAGTAACTGCGCGCCTTGACCGCCCCGCCAGGCCACAACCTGATCAGGGGCGACAGCCACAAACGCACGCAGGCACTCACGACCAGCCGATAATCTGCAATGAACAACGGAGTAAAAGAAGAGTAAAACGTCCAAGCAAACGAAGCTCACACATCACTGTCGTTGCTTCGAAGAATTCTGCCAACCACAGCAGGAAAAGCCTGGTCCATCAGTAATGACGAGATTGGCGCCCTGACTGAGCAAATCAGTGCTTCGAGCAGCTCCAGCGCTACCTGAACATGGCATTATTGTAAATTTTGCGAAAAGATTGCCGTGAGAGAAACGGAAGACTGCATTGGACCAAGACTGGTCGACGAGCAAAATCAGGTTTAGGATGGGTCACCTCATCAAAGAACTGAAACTCGCGTATATCGAACTCGGATATATCGATAAATCGCCTATATAAATATGCCCGACCGGTCCCAAATTTTCGCCCATGTTTTTTACAGGACAAACTATTCATATATCGATATATTAGCTTATATCGATAAAAATGCTGGTCCCAAGAGAAAATAATCACTAATTAACATCTCATATATCTATAACGTAAAATTTTCACCATCCTAATTGGAAAATTAGCATATTTCAATGTAGATTTGCACTATGTAGTACAAATTCATATATCGATATTCGCTAATATCGATAAAATATGCCGACCCCCACCGTATCGATATTTACGAGCTTGATTGTACTATCTTTTTAAGGTGCGAGGACATTCATGGGTCAGATCAAAAAGAACATGCCAGCGAAGTTGAAACGACAAACCGCAGGTAATCGCATGGGCAACTTGGCGTCTTCCAATTTGTCGAGCACGCTGACGACCGTGGGCACAAGCCGACTTTCCACCTTGGCTTGGATGGAAGGAACTTGAGCTAGCAAGCGCACTATATCGGCCGCATGTGATGGGATTACCGCATCTAAACACAAACAACAGACATGAGAGTCAAATGGAAGAAATGGTAGTTTTAAAAGATTCTTAAACAAAAGTAGCCGAAACAATGCAAGAAGAGTGAAAATGCGCATCAAGAAACTGTAATAACAAGCAAAAATTCAATATCGTTATCTACAATGGAGGTCTTTATGAGGAATTCGAAGGAGCGGCCAATAAATTGGTTCTTTTAAGTCAGTTTTACAATTTGAAGGTCACAATAAAAAAACTTCCAGCACGTAAGGCTCAAAAGAATGATCAAAAAAGGTCCACATACGAAAAATTGATTTCACTGTAGTGTATATTGATTTTCATAAAGCATTGTTACTGTGCAAACATACCTCCACAGTATCTAATCGCACATGCATTTGCAAGGGGAAGTAGTTTTGACTCCATGGTTGCCGCAAGGACAGCGTTTTCCTGAAAATAAAATTTGGGCTTGTTAAAAAGCAAAGAAATATTGTCGACGAGCTAAACTGACCCGAATGCAGTTGATAAGAGCCGACAGGACCAGACTGACGAGCGGTTCGATGCCCAACACGGCCAAGGAAACCAAGCCATTGACGATTGGCGCAAAGCAGCATTCCAGAAGACCTACTCCAGCTCCACTACTACTCATGCTGAGAACAACACAACGATTATCAGTCTTCAATCATGAAAACTCACTTGAACAAGGCGCGAGCAACACACACACGGACGAAAACGTGATGATCAGCTGAGATGAACAGCAAACAAACGTCGATTAATCTGAAAAAGAAAAGTCCCACTACTTACCGCGATTACAAGTCTTCTAAACGTTTTCAACAAATTTACAGTCAAACCTTTATTGGGACAACTCGTAATGGGAACAGTTTTTGGCGGTCCCTCTATTTCAAGTGTACAGTGTTTTGCATGTGTGGGACTATTCGTAATGGGAAATGGGAACAACGCGTATTTGGGACAATTTAGCCGTCCCATGGATGTCTCCATTTAGAAGTTTTGACTGCGCTTACTTTTGCTTGAACTGATCCGGCAGAACCAAGGTGAGTCGAGCCATGACCCAGACACAGGAACCACAAAGTAGTGGACAGTCTGCAATGTGCAATTACATAAATAAGAAATACAGGCAAATGACACCTTGCATGTCCAGTCCAGGTAAAACGTAGGTCGCCAGTACATAAGGGACGTTCAACTGCACCGATTCGCCGCTGTCGCACAGTCGCCCCTGAATCAGGTCGATCAGGTCGTCGGCAGAACCGCCCAAAGCCGCCAACGCCGCCTCCCTCTGCCGCCACCTGCACAAAAGCACTTCTTGTCGCACAAACAGAACAGTGTCTCCAGGGAATCCCAGCAATGGATTCATCGAATGAGGCGCGCTTACGTACGCAAACTTCCAACGACAACAAGGCATCAGTAAACAAAGGAGTACCAGAATGGATGAGCAGCCAATCTGCTCTCTTCGGATTCCTTCAAATGTCGCTCGGCAACAACGCAGAGAGCCCTCAGTGCTGGCACGCCGTGATCTTCAACGATGGACTAAACGGGAAAAGTTGCGTATATCGAACGAATCCTTTAGACTACCAATAACATGTTGCGTGACGCAGCGCGAGATTCATCCACCAAACCGTCTTCGTCTTCATCCTCGATAAACTGCCCAACATTGGACGTCCATTCTGCCGCCTAAACGTATCAAGGCATAGCGCAGATGAATTTACGCAGTGCCGACAGGAGGTATTGCAGATCATAACCAAACGCCATGGTTTTCCAACTATAGTGTTCAAAATTGATATTTGCATAATTACAAAACTACTCGAAGAATGGTGACTGATTGGTGCGATAATTAATCCTCACCTTTGCCGGGGTTATCTGCATCAGATAGAGCGCTGAATCAATTATGTCAGCAAGGGATGATGACATCCACTGGTCAAAGTGCCGTTGGCCGCTTAATGACTGCGCCATTTCGCACAATTCCACGACAACATTGTCCATACTGACCGAATCTTCTTAAACAAATTAAGAAAGATCACGCAGGAAGAATACCAGTAAACGAACCGTCCCAAGAAGACGCAGAATCCAACCACTGTAAATGTCTAAAATCTCATTTAGACATCACATGATGATGATTAAGTTCAAGACATACTTTTCAGTTGCATAGCGCAGAAGTCTAACATACAGAAGAACAAGTCTCTCCCCAAAGCTGACAGCAACGACGCGTGCAAAGCGGTCGCTCAACCAAGATAATGTCTGAAACAAGAACATTAGTATGTTCGACGACGGCAAGACAATTCATGTACCTGGAGAATGCGAAGGGTACAGCCAAAATTGGTCGAATTTGTCAACAACATGGCTTCTTGACACCCAATTAACGCCTCACTATATGGTCCAATCCAAGGAAGTAATGTGCGCTTACAAGCCAACTAAAACGCTAAAAATCAGGCGAAAACAGGTGACAACACATACCGAATCGCCAACAATCGATTTTGCCAACGTTTGAAAGACTGTCACCGCTCGCTTCTGCGTATCCGCCGAAAAAGTCTTAAAAGATGAATAATATCTTTTCATTTCGTTCAACTTAGTCGCCAGAGTAACGGCAAATTATCACGGAGCAATCGTTTGCAAACACAATCCCAAATGAACGAAACCACATGAACATATATTCAATCGGGACGAAATAATAAACGTACACCATCATGCGTGACAAGAACTCTCAGCAGATGAGGTAGAAGTGTTTGCGAATATTTCTCCATCCTTGAGCGAAATTCACTTTGCCGCTCAGTAAAAATAGTCGCCAAATCTGAATCGGCTTTGCACGTTTAATTGAGAGGCGGCGCTTGTTGCAAGGATAATATGCGTGGTTGCAACGAGAATTTTCGGCAAAGAATGCGATAACTAGACATGTAACACCAATACCCAATACCCAATAGCAATACTATTGGGTTTTTTTACTATTGCTATTGATATTGCTATTGGGTTATAACTATTGCTATTGGGTATTGGGGTTTTTGAAAATTGACTATTGCTATTGCTATTGGGTACTGTTATCTTCTTCTCTACTAACGGCTCTGTCACTGTCAGCTTGGCCATTCATTGTCAAATTCTCAATTCTCACAATCAAATTTTTGCCTCTGGCAGTCAAAACCGTTCAAGGTTTTGCCCCTGGCGGTAAAAAAGTTGTTCACATTTGTGCCTCCAACGGAACTTTGAAAATTCTAAATATTTTTTGCACTATTGGGTATTGGGTTTTCGAATTTTGACTATTGCTCTTGGGTATTATTACATGTCTAGCGATAACTGGCCTGCAAG
>JAQGCX010001402.1:0-11128 GCA_034700205.1 Plectus parietinus
CAAAAAAATTTGAATTTTTGAATTTCGCGACAAAATCCCGACACGAAGTACCGTACTCCGGAATGATTGAACGCCTCATGATATAAATCGAAACCGCAAACCGGATGAGACATCGTAAAATTTCACCTGAAAGACGACGAAGCACGTTTGGGAACGAAGCACGAAGCAGAAGCACCTTGATCAAATTTTATTGCTCTTATCAACCATAGTTCGCATTGAAAACTGCGAAACTGCTGCGAAACTGCGAAAACTGCCTGGAGGCAAAGTTCCGGGCCCTGGCCTGAAAAAATTGACCGGGCCGGCCCGGCCCGTGAACATCACTGATTTTTTGCATCTGCTGTTTTGCCCATCATGCATCGCGTCTTGTATGACAGGTACTGTATACGATGTGTCCTTTTGCTTTTTGTTTCATACAGCAGATACGTACGTTTTCCTCAACTTTCAAAAACGAAAATAAGTTCGTAACAACAAGCCAACGTCATCATATGAATTTTAGCGCTAAAATACAATAATTGGACAGATTATGATTTTCATGCCATCATTATTATAAAAAATCAAGCTTAATTTACTTGATAATCGGTCATTGTGTGACGTCATTTGACCCGTACGATAACTGCTGAGCATACGTCACTTGACGTCACTTGACCCTTGCCATTATCTCTCCGGTGGTTTGAGTGATATTTAATCGAAGAATTTCTTTGACTGAATCATTTTTTGTCGGAGTGGAAAAAGTTGTCGATTGCGCTGTACTGCGCTCTGTGAGCAAATTGCTGTTGCCGAAAAAACTCTATTCATTATAATACCCCATACTACACCTTGGGAAAACCTAACCTAGGGATCGTTTCATTGCCTTCCAGTGTAGAATAAGCTTTGTAACCCCAAAATACTGTTTGCATTTAAATTTCATTGTAATTTTTCAGCTTTCGACTTTCTCTTGCAATTGCGAGGATCTCAGCCGTCCAAGTGTGAAGCAGAGCAGAAATGGTTTCGTCCAAGCTGATAGTACGCATCGTCTTCTTCCTGTTGCTGGTCACATCGACGATGGTCAACTGCCGCGGTTTCTACTCATTTGGCGCCACATCCGGCGGAACCTTCTACAACACCGGTTGGTGATTAACCCATCTCTCGTGTACTACAGGGTGGTCAAAATCCCTTTTCCATCCCTTTTTCTTTCCGCAATATCTCGGCGAAGACAATACGGATCAAAGCAAAAATTTTTCCACAAGTACCTCTATATATGAGCTTTGACAAGTAATAGTTTCATGATGATCTGTAGCACCAGTGTCATTATCTGTGAAATCATGTGTGATGTTGAAAAAATGTGAATTTCGCACAATTAATTTTCAAATAATTTCATAATAGTTCAATCTTTCCGTCTTTGGTTGATAAATTTTACAGGACAGAGGTTGTGAATAAAGTTTTTTAAGAGTTCAAGTGAATCCACCAAGTTTTGCTGATTTGGGAGCGATTTGAAATTTTTGCTTGAAAACCGATTTTTTGAAATTTTGCGTAATTTCTTTAAAATTGAACTTGAGAGTTTAATTTTTTCACTCAGAGCGTCTCAAGTCATAAAAATTGAATTTTAGAAACCAGAACTAGTCAATAAAAACATTGTGGAAACAATTTTGAATTATCACAGTCCGAAATTCACATTTTTTGAGCTTCATACATGATTTTACAGATAATGACACTGGGGCTACAGATCAGCACGAAACTTTTACTTGTCAAAGTTCATATATAGAGGTACTTGTGGAAAAAATTTCGCTTTGATCCCTATTGTCTTCGCCGAGATATTGCGGAAAGAAAAGGGTGCAGTTTTTTTTTGACCACCCTGTAAATTTCAAACTTCTGGAAAATAGTTACTCAATAGAGTCTGAAGTAACACGACGTAGCCTACTTCGCTGATGTTGACAGTGATACCTCCATGTTTTCGCTTCATTTTTTAATTAACTTGTTCTGACGAGTTGTGACGTAGCGTCATTAAATAACATCATTTGTTTTCACGGTTGTCCATGGTGCGAAACTGACGTGGATTACGGTAGAGTGAAGATGGCTTGAATAATTACTTCTGCAGTAGATAAGATAACCTCTGTTCTTATCTTGAGTGACCTTATCTGTTCTTTTTTGAGTGATCTTATCTGTTCTTTGTTGCAGGCGTCTCGCAGCTGGGTGGCAGGCACAACTTCGGGCGTCTACCGGGCGGCGTGCTCTACAACAACGGCATCATGCCGACGGGCGGCGTGTATACTCGAAACTTCTTCAACGGTTAACCGGAAATTTAATGTCATTTGAACAGAAACAAATGATGTGCATGAGACATCTCAATTTTCGATTGAGTATCATTACTTTATATGCTAAATAACTATTTCCTGTTTTTGTCTCAAAACGATATTGGCAGCCAAAATTCTTGCTATACGGTGCGTCCTTCAAAAGCAGTTAACCGTCGAAGAAATTAGGAGTATACAGCGGTATGGCGTCCAAGCTCGGCATCAACAACTACGTCGCGTCACCGCTGCTCGGTGTACACGGTTCGGGCATCATCGGCGTACACGGCACCTAAGCCTAAGCCTAAGCCTAAGCCAACGGCGGCATCTACGGCTACGGCACTCGTCCGCTCCTCGACGCACTCTTCAGTCGCAAGAAGCGAGACGTTCGCCTTCGCGCTCGTCGCCATGCCAACCCGTTCCAGAAGAGCTAAGAATAGTTCTTTGTTTCATTATTTCATAATTCTTGTGTTTGACATATATTGCTGCAATTTTAGAATCTGATATATGTATACATATTTGGGCGACATAGTATGACGAGTTTAACGTTGTTGTTGTTGATCAATACAATGTTTGTGTCCAAACTCAGTTACGGTGATACGGTTATTCCAAAAATATAGAAATGTATTATTTGAAATCATTTCACAAACACAGTATTTTAATGGAATGACAACACTACACAAAGATCAACACAAAAATGACAACACATGAAACGAAAATTAGTGATGAAATGGCAGTACAAAGATAGCAATTATTTCACTATATGTCAGTTTGCGATAATTGAGTTGTTATTAATTTCCCGCGCAGATGAGAAATCGCTCCGAAATTATTAGTCGCAAGCCTGAATTAAAGAAATCCCGAGGTTCATTATCCCATCGATTCTTTCGAGCTATTCAATTTTCTCGCAAGGTGAACAGAGAGAAAAACTAATTACCGGCGAACCGACGGAACGGCTAAAAGCCGAGAGCGCTCAATAGTTAGGATTATCCCATCTCTTCTTTGCACGATCATTCGAGCGTGTTGAATTTTCAATTTTCTTATAAAACTACCGTAGTGTGAGTGTTGTGTCATTGATCGCGTAACTTTCCTGAATTTTGTAACTTTACTGTTCGACAAGTCTTGGACGATGTTTCTGCCTGCAGTTCTGTTCCTGCTGCTGGCTTGTGGTTCTTTTCCTTCTTCGGCCATCATTTGCTATAATTATGCGGGAATATCGGTCAATATGGTGAATACCACTAATATACCATACGTACCGCATATCGCAGGATCCAATTTTACCGACATTTGCTTCGTGTACCGCTCACACTTTTGCGATAATTGCACAACACTTGATCAGTACAGTTTCGGCTACGGAACGGTAAGAATACTTCCTTGTTCAATATTGAATTTTGATCAAAGTGTTGCATTTCGTTCGGTAAAAAGCAAATACTCTTATGGCTGCTATTTTTTCTCCACGCAAGTAGCGAAACCCAATAAATTTTGGACACTGAACTCCTAGGGTTAAGGAGTGAACATCCTCGTATATCAACCGTATGCAGCTATTGAAATTGATAAATCAATGTATAACAATAAAAAGAGAATGCGGCCAAATTACAGGATGTAATGTTTGGTTGGACCGTTGGACGGTCAACTGAGGGATCTTTTTCTGAATTAGGAGAAGCAGAGGGAAATTACTGCTCTTGAGGGCGGGTTGTTCTATTGCTGCTGCTAAAGAGAAAAGCAGATCAGAAAGCAGTACAATTACAGTTGAACGATTTGTCTTTCAAATGAGTTCATTCGAACTATTCTTTGAGAAAACCTTGAAAGATGGAGTGCCAGTTTCGAGACAGCTAATCATACGGAAGTCTGCAACGATTAGAAAATACATGAGCCACCTCACCTACTCCTTCATTAATTATAATCGGGTGAAAATGCTCTCTTTTGAACATGATCATTACTTTGTTTAAGTGGTTGTGATTTGTTCCTGAAAATGGCTTTAAACGAGTTTCCCTAATCAAAAAACAAGTTCGGCATATCATATGCATCTGAGGTCGAAGACTGCAATAGTCACATTATTTATCTTCGATTCGGCTTAGAAACGATCGAAAATAGCGTATAAAATGATCGACAACGCCTCAAAAAATGGTTTATTGATGCGCAGGTCACATAAATTTGGAATGGATTTGAAGCATTATTGGTAGTGTTGCGCGTGTTGATCAAAAATATATACAAATTCATTTCAAGTTTCTGTGATCTGTGCATCAATACACCATTTTCTGAGCCGTTGTTGATTAATTCATAAGCTTTCCTCGATCATTTCTAAGCCGAATCGATGAAAACAATTATGATTTTCGAAATCTAAGACCTCAAATGCTAAACTGGTTTTTTTGACTTGGGAACCTCTTTAATTCTTTTCCTTAATTTCAGCAACAACCGCTGATTATGAACAACAACTCGCTGTGTACTGCAATCAACTCTTCTCGCTGCATCATTGACAACAGTTTGGACTTGTACCGCCACAGTTACTGCTGCAACACGGATTACTGTAACGCGCCGAATGTGGCGCTGCAGTATGTTAACGACCCGTCAACCTTCTGCACGGGCAGCTCGGGCAATTGGGACGCGGCCACGACGACCGCTGGTCCAGTGACGAAGAATGGAATCAAGTGCAATGCGAAGATACTTGTCGAAGCCGTGCTTCTTCTCTTCGCGCTCATCACCTTCTTGTACAGTTACTGATCAAATTGTTTGTTTCATTTAGAACATATGGTGGAGTACGCAGGATCGGTTTGTAGAGGATTGCTGTGTTGGAGTGGGATTTCAGAGATTTCTGGAGATATAGAGGTACGTATTGAAATTGATTTTCGGTCTCCCTCGTATCAGAAGAAATCAGAACATATATTTTTCTACCTTTATGCGAGCTGAAAATTCTCGCACTCTAAATATATTTTGTCGAACCCTGCGAGAAATATATCTTACAGGCGTAATTGCTAGTGAATGAGAATGCATTTTCTTCATATTATCAAAGCGGAACTCAACTCTATTGCACATTTGCGCGACCACCATTCATGCGGCATACACGTAACACTACACCTGGTTCGGATATAAAATTTCGAGTCCGTATGGATGTGGATATGGCCAGGCCCAGATTACGAGTGGGTAAAAAGTCGGGGAGCCCTGAGCCACATTTTAGCAGGAGATCCTTTAATAGGGGCCAAACGGCAGAGGGAGGACCCCCCTGACTCAAGGAAGACCGGGGGGCCATGGGCCATGTGGCCCATGTGGCCCATGTATAATCCGGGCCTGGGTATGACCGAAAAGAGTGGGTAAGGGTACACCCGCTTTTGGGTATGACCAAATACCCGGGTATTGGGTATGGGTATTGGTATGACTCACAAAATTCTGGAAGCGTTAAAAAACACTGATCTCTGGGAAAATTGATCTCGCTGGCAGCATCACCATTCACTGCTCTCGCTCAAGACTTGCGTTCCTAGTGAAAAATCGATTCAGCGCGATAGCTATCGCGCTGGCCGTGGTCCTTTGTCTTACGTCAATGACACATAATCACCGACTGATAACCTGAGAATTCAAACCTTTATACCTTTTGTTTCAGACGTTAATTGGAGACAATTTCATATCCATTTTTGGGTATGTGTGGTGTAGGTAAAGGTATGGGTATGGGTATGGGTACGGGCATGGGTATTTGGGTATGAAAAAACGGGTATAGATATAAAGTGGGTGTACCCATACCCATATCTATACCCAAAACGGGTATAGATATGGGTACCCGAACCAGGTATACTCTGCACGCACTGCTTTCATACATGTTTCAATATTCTCTTCATATTTTTGATTGAAATACGTGTTCTGTTATCTACTCATTATTTTTGTTGTCTGTCCGTTATGTCGTGAAAATGTTTGAGCTCATTGGCGAATAGACAATCGAAATAGACACATCGATACATAATCTACACATGGCACAAAATCAAATTGAATCACCGAATTTGTCGAGTTCAATTCAGCTGCAGCACCAGTCGGCATTAACTCTATACCTTTAAACGCCGACCGTCCGTCTGTTGCACGCAGTGCCGCGAGCTTCACAGTATCGCCCCTCTTTCGAATATAAGCACATTGAAAACTTTATTTGAAAAACTTCTGGCCCACCTGGCTTACGCGCGTTGCGTTGCCATCACACTACACTGTCGCAATTGCGTTGCACACCGGCTGCCTTTTATCATTAAACCAGAGGTGAATGTTTCGCCGAAAAATTGCTGTGACATCGTATTGGGATTGGTGGAGTGGAGGGCACCACCCCAAAAGCGCCCGACCCGTCTCACGCGGCGCGAAGCGCCGCACTCTTCTGCCATGGCCAACGCAAAGCGGGGCGAAGTGATTGTCGCTAGTAAAGAAGTTATTTCCCTTTTCCCTAAATTAATTAAATTAATTTTCCCTAAATTATTAGCCAAACGAGCACTTAATAAATAAGATTACTGCACTAACTAAATAAGTGGATACATTCAGTGTTCGGTCAAGGGTTTTCCGATGTCGACGCAATCAGTTGTTATGGAAACGGCGGGCCCTGAAGGCACTGCAGCAGTGTCAGGCGTACTTGGAGAGCTACAGATGCCTTCTTCTCGCTCTCCAAGTACGCCTGACACTTAATCACCATATTCACATGCGTCAGAATAAGAAAAATAAGGACGACCATTAGCGTGCGTTTCGTCCTCCTGATAGAGCTATAAAGTAACCTTTATTACGATCCACCTCTTGAATCAGTACAAAAAGTCGAAGATAGAGAATGAGAAAAATTTCCGGTAAGTGCTTATGTGAATAGAATAAATCCACCCTGAGGCCGAAGAATGGCCCGATTTCGTCGAATAATTATTATGAACGTACCGTGCTGGCACAATGGTCTGCTTCCTAAGAGATCATCTATTTCAAAGACACGAAAGCCAAGAGCACTATGGCTGATTGTATCTGATAATTTGCTGCGAACAGCAAATGTGATGACGACCAAGATAAGAATCAGAGCATGAACTCGTACGTAAATAATCACCTGAGATTTATTCATATCACCACAAACTCATGCAACAGCAAAGACTTGAAAATAGTCCCTGCCATCATTTTTCATCAATATGAGCAGAAAAAATGCAGTTGAACTGTGTTGCTTAACTTATATTCTGAAGTTGCCATTCATGTTTTTCTAGTAACCAAAACCGGATTAAACTAATCGATAATTCTATGCGCGTCGTGGCATTGGCTCCTGTTGTCATGGCAACCGGCTCCACCCTTTAGCATGGCGCGCATAGAATTATCGATTAGTTTCATCCGGTTTTGCTAGTAACCAGTGTTGCAAAAGTACTAAAATTAGAAATTTTTCCGGCCTCATCATTATCTTATGACGTCATAGCATGGCAACGAGGGTGGACTACCATGGCAACCCACTTGTTACCATGGTAGCACCCTCGTTACCATGGTAGCCCCAATCGTTGCCATGCTATGAAGTCATAAGATAATCATGAGGCCTACCCTATTTTACTAAAACAGTTCTTATTTTAGTACTTTTGCAACACTGCTAGTAACTCACAAAAGATTCGCGCACTGCCCATTGAGGATTTCACTCTAACCAATAACCAATGTGGAGCTGAAAAACATATCGTGTAGAAGATGGCGGCTCGCATGAAGATAGATTTCTTCAGATGAGAATGCAAATAAGTGTCGGTGTCGTGCTGTTATAAAATGCGAATACCAATTCTTTGCGTGTGCATTGAATTCTAAAAACAATCGAAAATGTATTTTGTTGGCAGACATTTTAGTGCTTCTTTGATTTTGGTTCTTATATTGACTATTTCCCGTCCCGTTTTGCTTTTCTCATCTTTTGAGACAACGAAATTATCGCAAACTGACATTTAGGGAAGTAATTATGATCTTTGTACTGCCATTTCATCACTAACTTTCTTTTCTTGTGTTGCCATTCTTGTGTTGATCTTGTGTGGTGTTGCCATTCATCAAAATACTGCGTTTGTGAAATGTTTTCAAAATAATGCATTTCTATATTTTTTTGGAACAACCGTATCACCGTAACTGAGTTTGAACACGTACATTATATTGATCAACAACAACGTAGAACTCTTCATACTATGTCGCACAAATATGTATACATATATCAGATTCAAAAATCGCAACAATACATGTCAAACAGAGGAAGTACGAAATAATGAAACAAAGAACTATTCTTGGGTCTTCTGGAACGGGGTTGGCAGGACGACGAGCGCGAAGGCGAACGTCTCGCTTCTTGCGGTCGAAGAGTCCGTGGAGGAACGGACGAGTGCCGTAACCGTCGATGCCGCCGTTGGCTATGATGCCCGAGCCGTACGGCGACGCGACCTAGTTGTTGATGCTGAGCTTGGGAGCCGTGCCGCTGTACACTCTGCCTGTTGGCTTGAAGCCGTGGATGTACAGGAGGCCGTCCGGCAGACGCCCGAAGTTGTACGTGCCGCTCAGCTGCAAGATACCTGCAATAAAGAACAGATAAAATCACTTAACAAAGAACACATAAGGTCACACAACAAAAAGAGGTTACGTAATTATCCAAGCTATCTAGACTCTACCGTAATCCACGTTAGTTTCGCATCATCGACATTGTCAGAAACAAATGATGTCATCTAATGACGCTACGTCACAACTCGTCAGACCAAGTCAATTAACGAATGGAGCGACAACATGATGATATCACTGTCAACATCAGCTAAATGGGCTACGTCATGAACCGCAGAAAGTTACACTCGAGCTCCTGCTGATCGTCGCTTGTTCTCTGATTGTTTGCCTTTTCTTTTCTTTTCCGTTATTTGTGCAAAAAAATCTCCCCCAAAAACAAGTAAAGCGAAAGCCTCACACTGTACCTGTTGGCGCGACTCATACACAAGCATACGGTCGGTTGTCGAGATGCATTTGGCATCAACTCAAGAGCTTGAAATTTGTCTACAAAAGCTACAGTTAAAGCTACAGGGTTGTCATTTTATCTGTTTATTGGAAAATCAAACACACCGATGCACAACTTTTCTAGTGACTGTATTTGCGAGCAAGTGTCATGACGGGTTCACAATTGCATCGGTAAATTGCTTATATGCATATTGACGTGTGTTTGACTAACTTTTACCGAGCAAGCAGTATCAATTTGTCCACTTCCAAGGGCATCTGATTTCCAAATTAAGGTGGGCAGTGGTGGGTCGCCGCCTTGACACAATGCTCAGAAATCATCCAAACCGACTGAGGGAATATAGAAACGTGTATGAAGGTAGTGCGTGTGCACTGTGCATACCACATGATTAGTGCTCGCCGTTTCCATAACAACTGATTCTGATTGCGCCGACGTCGGAAAGCCCTTGATCGAACAGCGATTGTATCCACTTATCTATTAGAACAGTAACCTTCTTTAATAAGTGTTAGTTTCGCAACTTCCTTATTTAATGCTGAATGGTGCTGCAGCTGAACTGAACTCGACAAATTCGGTGATTCAACTTGATTTTGTGTGATATGTTAAATATGTATCGATTTTTCTATTTATTGCTAATGAGTTTCTCAAATATTTTCAAGACAGAATGGACACAACAAAAATAATAAGAGACAGATAACAGAACACGTATTTCGATCACAAATATGAAGGGAATATTGAAACATGTATGAAGACAGTGCACTGTATATGCTGCATGCTTAGTGCTCACGCAAATGTGCAAATGGGTTAATTTCGCTGTGATAAAAGGAAGAAAAGTTTGACAAAATATATTTAAAGAGTACTCACGGTTAATGGATCTGCCCGTAATCAGCTACCTGTAAGAAGGGTTGTCATTGCTCACACGTGAACGAAATCGCGAAAAAGAAAATTTCAGCTCGCCCAATGATACAAAAGATCTGGACTGATTTCATCTGATACGAAGGAGACTGAAATCAATTTCAAAACTTACATCTTCAGCAACCTCTGCTTTCCCACTCCAGCCGTGCATTCCTCTACAAACCTATTCTGCGCACCAGACTACATATTTTAAATGACACGAACAATTTGATCAGCGACTTTTCAAGAAGGTCATGAGCACGAAGAGAAGCACGGCTTCGAAAAGTATTTTCGTATTGCACTTGATTCCATTGCCCGAGCTGCCCATGCAGTAGGTTGTTGGATCGTAAACGTACTGCAACGCCACACTCGGCCCGTTACAGTAATCCGTGCTGCAGCAGTAGTTGGTGCGGTTCAAGCCCAGTACGTTGTCAACCATGCAGCGAGAAGCGTTGATAGCAGTGCACAGCGAGTTGTTGTTCATAGACAGCGGTTGATACTGAAATTATGGAAAACGATTAAAGCCATTTTCAGGAACAAATCACAACTATATAAAAAAAAGTAATGCTCATGTTCGAAAGGGTATCAGACAAAAAAGTATCTGCTTTTTACCGAGAGAAATACAACACTTTGATCAAAATTCATTACTCAACAAGGAAGTATTCTTACCGTTCCAATGCCAAAAGTGTACTGATCTGGTGTTGTGCAATTATTGCAATAGTGTTCGCGGAAAACATAGCAAATGTCGGTTACGTTGAAGCCTGCGATTTGCTGTGTGTTTGGTAGAGTAGTGGAATTCACCATATTGACCGGTACTGCTCCATAATAGCAATAGATGGCCGAAGAAGGGAAAAAACAATAGGCAATCAGCAGAAACAGGATTGCTGACAGAAACATGATCCAAGACTTGTGGAACAGTAAAGTCACAAAATTCAAGAAAGGTACGCGATGAATGACAGAGCACTGACAGTACAGTACACTCTAAAACCTGTTCATGGAAATTTCCATGAAATAGCCATGAAATAGTTCATGGGATTCCCTCCAGCTCAGAGTT
>JAQGCX010001403.1:0-11128 GCA_034700205.1 Plectus parietinus
TGAAAAAGTGTGTCTTTGTGTGATTTGCTGTGGAGCCAAAAAGTTTTTACGTGATCTTTAAAAAAAAAACTACTGGCAGAAAAATTCTGCAACGAGTGAACCGATTTTGCCCAGAGATATCCCTTTACTGGGAAGTGACCACCCTGAGACTGCCAGGACCCAACACTGTGTCATAGAATATTTACAGCAAAAGAAAAAAATAGGGTGCGGGTTTTCTGCGGCACAAATTTAAATAACCTTGTTCCATCAATTTTCAACGTTATTTCAATTCGGTAAGGTTTTATTTCAAAATTCCAAGACAAAGGGCGAAATGGCGAGGCAGATTGCTTCAATTTACGTGTGTTTATTTGGTCATATGAGCATGAGGTCGTCAGGATGTGCACAGCACCAGCAGGCAGTACTAATTGAATATAGGAGCATGGGGCCCCGCATCTGCTTCCTACTTAGGCAATTATTCACTGCGCTCTCCAGTTTCATGGTTTTCGGTTACAGTTAAAAATGTTCCGGCAGTTAAAGGGCTCAATTTCAAGTCCATTTTAAGCCATAGAAGCATCCCATATTTAAAAATTTTGCCTCCAGCGGGACCAGGGGCGCTTGAGCACCCGCAGCCGATTTGACTCGGGCCCTTCGCGCCCTCGCAGAGGGGCCTCCCAGCCTTTTTGTAGTCGGGCCCCTGAGATCCATTGCTGATGGAAAGAAAGATAACAGTAATTAGTCGTCAAAAAAACTTAGTTTTGGAACGCCTTAATTAACTCACGATTTTATTTTTGAGCTAATTTTAAGCGATAAAAGCATCGAATATGTCAAATTAGTCGCCTCTGGCGGAGCCAGGGGCGCGGTCAAGCGCCCCTGCATCCCCAGCTGATCAGCTCGTGCACTTCACACGGACTGTGCGGTAAAACAGACCGCGTCCGGTCGACTCGACCGACTGGAGCAATTAAATTCAACCGTTGTTGAATTAACAAAATCTCATCGGTCGTCCCCGTGGGTCGGTGCAATAGGTAAATTGTAAACACAAAAAATCGATCGGTCGCCCCCGCCGGTCGGTGCAGTGCAGTAACGCTACTTGAGGCGGACATCGTGTGCGGAGTGCGTTTGTCTGGTCCATGCGTGCGTCGCGTGTCTGTCAGAACATTGTTCTGAACTTCTCATAGCAGTCAGTTGATGCGACCACACATTCAATCGATCTGTTTCAATAGATTGCGATGCGGTTCAACAAAAGTGAAGTCGCCGTTGCCGCCGGCGTCGCAGTCGGCGCTCTCGCCGTTCACGAATTAACGAACAGAAGCAGCTGGTTTCGGCGATGGCTCGAAGACTGGCTCAATCCCATGGTCAGTTATGGAGGTAGATAAAATCCCATCCTATCATCGCTCATATCGGCACCAGACCAAATGCTGATGCCACTCAGAGTTACGTATGCTCCCGCTCCCTCCCCTCTTTTCTTTTTATTTATTGATTTAATATGCTCACAAACAATAAATGGTATGGATATCAACCAATAAGCAGTTATTTTGCGGTTTTATTCTTCAGGAGTAGCAAGACTTAATTGACTCTTTTCTCCTTTGTCAACGACTCGCGCGGGTATACGTCACTGTAATCATCACGCTGACAACTGGTAGTGTGCAGCATATTCTGAGGGATTAATTTCGTCGGCGAATTTCACCATAATCAGAGGTGACTGAGAGTCTGACGGTTTTGGTATGCCTAGATAGTGCCTGGTGAAGTCTGGTTGCTTTCAGCGCAATAGATACATTCCTTTTACATGAATTTTAAAATCGAATTACGTTTTGTTTCTGTAAATTGCAATTATAGGTTCGCATCGGAACAGTTTCCGAGCTCTACATTCATCCGATCAAGTCCTGTCGCGGACACATGGTCAACGATGCTCTGTGCACCGAATACGGCCTTGTTCACGGCGAATTGAAAGACCGTCACTTCCTGATCATCAATGCGACGACCGGGAAATTTCTGACCGCGAGACAATTGCCCAAGATGGTGCTGATCGAATCGGAAATCAACCACAACAAATTGACTTTGATGTGCGAGCAAGGACAGCCGACAATCATTTCAGTCAATCTGGACCATGTAATTGAGAACGCGAAGATTGTACGGACCAGGTACGCAACATACAATTTACAGCTAGGCAGGGGGCTCTGCAAATCAAATGGGAAGGGGTGACTTTTCTTCGTTCTTGGAGGAAAGCTTTTGAGTACAGTTATTGCCCAGTTACTGCATGAAAATATTATCCGATTGTTTCAATTAAATCGATCGTCAGTATCGTGCTGTTGACGTAGTTAAAACAGGTTGCAATTCTTGCCAACCTGTTTACTACTACTACTAAAAATACACCCTTCGATCAGAAAAGTTGTTGACAAATATTTGCCGACAAATATTTTGACATCGTCTTAGAGGGCGTCCTAGAGACATCGTGGCACTCTTTGACCCTTTGTTATTTCTGACTGCTATGTTCAAATTCAATGAAACTTTTCAAGTTTATGGCACTGTACGACAGCTATACTTACACCAAATTTCATCCTGAATGGACATGTCTCATATCGTAATTGCCTAACAATTGGTTGGATCGGTGCACACCGTACCTGTAACCGGAGGGACCTAGCTACATGCATCCCCCCTCGCGGTCGGACTGGACAAGCGCTTTATAGAATGGCCCTCGGCCGCCAAGCGGCCGCTAACAGGTAAAGGTCCCCCTTATCATTCGGCCGAAGTCTGGAAAAAAAATTTGAATTTCGCGCCAAAATCCCGACACGAAGTACCGTACCCCGGCGACCCCCCTCCCTCCTGGTCGCCAGCATGTAGCTGATCTCGGACCAGCGTTACAGGTATAGTGCACACTGACTGCTCTTTTAGCAGAAAATTGAATTTGCTGTGTCCAGTTTGGTTAGTTCAAGTGACGAGTGGAAAATTGTTAGAAAAGCTAACTTTGTTGCTCAGACTTTCCATATATCCACGAGAAATGCCAGTATGACCGCTGGAGCGTGCTGACTGAGCAGCCAATGCACTCCAGTACCGAAACCCATGACGTGGATTCGTGGTTACAACACAATAATATTCCATTCGAGACAAAACTTGGTGAAAGTGTAGCTGTCATACAGTGCCTTATGCACAAAAAATTTCATTTAATTTGGTCACTGCTGTCAGACGGGACCGAAGAGTGCCAAGATATCTCTGAGACCCCCTGTATTGTGATCGGTATCGTATTTCTTACACTGGTGATATTTGCAGAGTTTGGGACAGCGATACGGATGGCTTTGATTGCGGCGATCAGATCGGTGACTGGTTGCAGGCGATTTTGGGCAGCCAGGAACCACTGCGCCTCATCCATTTTCTGCCCGGCATTAATAAACAGCGAAGCGTCGTTCCCGAAGAAAACTGGACGTTCAATAAAGTCCCTCATCGGCAAGACGAAGTACGGTAACGGAGCTAAGGGGGAAGAGTCGCTACGCTCGCTCGACTACCCAAAATGTTTGAAAAAAACCCAAAATGTTTTGAACACTATGTAGTGAAAACGTTTCATCCCCTCCAGATTTTTTTGGCATCCCGGGATCTGGACCTCTATGGGAAGATCCCAACTCCCCCCTCCCCATCACTCATGCCTGGAGTGCTCCCTCCCATTATACCTTCATATCGGTCACATAAACAATGTAGAATACAGTACCTTATTTATTCTAGTACAAGCCCCATCTAATAGAAATCTCTCCTACTTTTTTGCTTCATTACCTACTGGTGAATTTTGGTGTCAGAACACACGTTTAGGATAGGAAGTGATTTTCAGCATTTGCTTGCACTGTTTTCTTAGAAATACTGAAAATTTATCGAATCGAAATCAAAACTTGACGCGAGAATTATGGATTTTTAGGGAATTGAAAAATAGAAAACTCGGGACTTGTATTAGAATAAATACGGTAGGTTGGTTCAGTTCATTTTTCCGTTTAATTCACAAAATCATATCGAAAAGAGCTATTTCCAGGCAGCTTACCCCGACTTGGCTCCATATATGGCGATAAGTCAAGCGTCGCTTGACAATTTGAATTCAAAGTTTGAAGAACGTCAGTTTTCCATGCGAAACTTTCGTCCAAATATTGTGGTCGCTGGATGTCCCGAGTTCGATGAAGATCAGTGGAAGGAAATAAGAATTGGTCAACAAGTTCGACTCACCTGTTACAAGCCCTGCACACGGTAGAATTTCGTTACACATTTGTTCATCATTCCATGTAGTCTATTACTTTATTTTTTCGGATTTATTTTTCAGAATAAATGCTTTATTTTTTATGAAAGAAGTTTTACTGGAAATCATTTCTTTGTTTTGAAAAAATTGCAGCAGTACTTTTGCAATAGTTGACCAAATTATTATTTATAGCAAAGTTAAGTGTAATTCTGCCGTAGTTCGCTAAATTAGTTTTAGGAAATTTATTTTTGCAATAGCTGTTGATTTTTAACATAAAATACCGGTACGTAAGGTGGAAATAGAGTACTGCCTCTCACATAATCATCAAGTGCAAATTTTAGTGGACGCTTTAGCCAAGCTCCGCTTATTGTACCTCTTAGTCTCAGCCAAGCCTCCCCCCGCGCCCGTCGCCACCGGTTGGTCTAATGCTATGCATACTGTTTTCCTTTCTTCAGCTGCGTCCTGCCAACGGTAAATCCTGACACAGGGATCAAAGACTCAGATGTTCAACCACTGAAAATGTTGAGAGAGTAAGTTGCTAAAAAAAATTTTATCTTGTTTAATTTTAGTTTTAATTTTATCTGTGTTCTGCGTGAATTAAAATTTCCGAGATAACAAAAACAGTTTAGAAGTGTTGGGCACAGAGCTCAGTATGGATTAGATTCTTATCTCGGTGAAGCAGGAATTTTTTACCGTTTCATGAAAATATAAACAAAAACTAATCTTTATATTAATTTCAGATATCGACTGGCGCCTGGAAAATTGCGCGCAACATTCAAGCAGTCACCAGTATTTGGAGTGCATTTGGGTGTTGACGAAGCAGGCACTATCAAAGTGGGTGATACTGTGTATGGGCGGTACAAGTCCACTCCTTTCTGATTTTGTCATATTTTTTGCCATAGGTTCGGATGGAGAGGCTAACG
Source organism: Plectus parietinus (assembly GCA_034700205.1). NCBI lineage: Eukaryota > Metazoa > Nematoda > Chromadorea > Plectida > Plectidae > Plectus > Plectus parietinus. Next base: position 5,110 of record JAQGCX010001403.1, read on the forward strand.
GGGAAGTCGGCTCTCTTCTCCAGAGCTTTGACTCCCTCATAATTGGTTTCCTCCGAAAAGGCAAATAATTTTGGAGTTCCATTTTTTCATCTTTTCGTACGAAGAATTAGCCTCTCTATCCGCCTGATTCATGTCTGGGTTGTGTCTACTCACTTAGTTTGCTTGTCTTTGTTCAGCATTTCATGTACTGGATAAATTTCTATATTGTTATGTTGACCGATATTTTCCTTATAAAATAAAGGTTTGAATGAAACATAAGCAACCAAAATACAGTATGTATTGTGTTTTTCGTATACCGGTCTTCTAAATTGCCAAGCACAGCGCGTTGAAATTTCTGCAATATATATGATTTTCGCCGTGCAAAACAATCTTCCCACTAACTTTTCCATATAGGCCATACAGTTCCAGTACGATCAGATTAAAAAGAGATTCGAGTTGCGTACAGTCGGAGACTCGACGACCAGACCGGTCAAAAAACTACGGTACCTAACTGAAAACATAGCTTATTGATTTATGTGTTGCAATGCTTAGTAAATCATGCCCGGTATGGACGCCGAATTTTTTATTATTATGCGATTTTCACATACACGTATTTCCTAGTTGCGCAGTACGTGTGAACGTCAATTCCCGTAATGCCGTAGTTACATTTCTCATCTTTTTGTACGAGAAAATAGCCTCTCCATCCGCCTGATTCGTATGTTGCTAGTGGTTGCTCGTGTAGCAGATGCGTCAACAGAGAAGCAAGAAAACACGAAGAACCGAAGCTCAGTATGATCTCCGTGTTGGAATAACATGAGTAAAGCGCGCGTAGAATTCGATTCATTCACTGTTTGGCGTTGGTTGATGTCATCGCTCCGCCCGTATCCGATTGATTGGTTTGCGAGCCGCTATATAAGGCTCTGTTACGCTTACTCGAGGTCAGTCATTGTACATACACTGGTGGAAAAAAGTCTAGCACCGCAACGTGTTTTTTTCATTTTCAAGCGTTCACTCTTTTATGAGGTACTTGCATGATCGAGCGCTAGTGGCAAAATTAAAGTTCTACAGGATGTGTCAAAAGTTTATGAAAACGTTTGATGACAAATAATTCAGGTAATATGCAACCAAATTCAATGCGGTTTTTGCATCTTCTAGAACCCCTTTTGACTTAAATTTTCGTTTTTTAATCATAAGAATCCAATCACAATTGCTCATTTGACGAACTTTGAATGGAAATTCACGACTTTTCAAGTCGATTTTCAAATTCATTCGAGGTTTTCTCAAAAACACGTGCGACAACTAGACAACTAAACATCGACCAGGGTAAAACTTGCTCTCAAACTCTCACAAGTATGTAAAAAAAAATTTCAGGAAAAAATATTGCAGTTTGGCTGCGCTATATCTCAAAAACTACCTACCATGCGATATGGAAAATCGACTTGAAAAAAACTCGTATTCTTCAAGTAAACTTTTGAATTCCTGCCAACGGTTGTATGAATACTTGTCATTTTTCAATATGTTGTAGCTAATATCATTTTCTATTCAAAAAGTCTAGGTTCAGCTGAAACGGTTAAGCTTCGGCCGAGAACGAGCTCTCCGTGTGGGACCCCTGCGGGGATATCCTCGTGCCCATGTCTGGTTAAGGTAGCAATCATTCACGCGTGACGCAAAGTCGTGAATTTCCGTTCAAAGTTCGTCAAATGAGCAATTATAATTGGATTCTTTTGATTAAAAAACGAAAATTTAAGTTAAAAATAGTTCTAGAAGATAGAAAAAAACCGCATTGAATTTGGTTGCATATTACCTGAGTTACCTGAGCAAAAACATATTACTGTGTTTTTGCCTGATTTTGGCATACTACCCGCATGTTCGTATTTTATTTGTGTTAACCGTTTCTTTTTCTATCTTTATGCTAATTTTCATTGTGATTGGTGCATTCTAACTCGAGATATGGGATCAAAAGAAAAGAGATGCGCCGTCGTCTCTCTGCACAAGGAGGGCAAATCGGCGTCGTTCATCGCGAAGACACTCCGTGTGCCGCGCCAAACCGTCTACGACGCGATCAATCGATTTGAGGAGATCGGCGGGATCCAGGACCGTCCGAGAAGTGGCAGGCCAGCGACCGCGTGCACTTCCGCAAACCGGAAGAGGATCAGAGAGCGCATCCGATGCAAATCACAGCAGTCGATGAGGGCGATGGCCAAATCGCTCGGGATCAGCGATTTCTCCGTGCGCAAGATTGTCAAGAAGCAGCTCGGACTCCAGCCGTACAAGTTCCAGACAGCCCAGCTGCTCACCGAAGAGCACAAGACAAAACAGCTGCGCGCAAGATGCTCCAGCTCGGCGGCCATGGCAGGGTCCTCTTCACGGACGAAAAGATCTTTACTGTTGAGCGCTTCCACAACCACCAGAACGACCGTTAACTTCTCCCAAAAGGCTCAGGTATGTCTCTCCTGTCTTCTTCTTTAAATATTAATGCTTTTTACAGCGCCCGTAGTCGTTTTGCGGAAAAATTTCCCAGCGTCAGTCATGGTCTGGGCCGGAATCACCGCAACCGGCAAGATCCCACTCGTTTTCGTCGAAAGAGGTGTCAAGATTAACGCGCAGGTCTACCAAGAGCGCATTCTGAGAGACGTTCTACATCCGTGGGCGCGTCACCACTTTAAGGATCAACCCTGGACCCTCCAACAAGACTGGGTGCCGGCGCATTCCGCCAGGTCGACAATGGCGCTGTGCAAAGAGCTGTTTCCGGCAGTCTGGGACAAGGATGTCTGGCCTTCAAACTCGCCCGACCTCAATCCACTCGATTACTCCGTGTGGTCGATATTGGAGACCAAGGCCTGCGCTACTCAGCACGCTAGCGTGGACTAGCTGAAGAAGGCCCTGAAGAAGGCCTGGGCCGAAATCACAGTTGATGAACTTGCCTGCATTGTGAAAAATTTCCCGAAGAGATTTAAAGCCTGTATTTCTGCTAGTTATTGGCGAGATATGGTTAAAAACCGTGTACGGGAACTTTTCACGCACCCTGTATGTATCAGACATGGTGTATTACACGGCTCGCGCGACCGACGGCTCTTTTCATGTAAATCGCGCAATGTCACCTCCTCAACACGCTGTGCGGCGATTTGTCGTCAGATGTGATTAGTGATTGTTACATCGTTGATTCGTTGACGACATTAAACTAGGCGGTGCCGGTGTGACTGGCCGAGTTGGCGACGTCGTCGTTCGCTCGTTGCAGCGCCGAACTGACCGGAAAATCATCGGAACACAACGACGGACGAATGAGCCTTTCACCCACGCTCTGACGGTTTGGGTCACGACCAGCGGATGGGAAAAGAAAAGGGAACGCCCGGCGTGTTCGTTTAATCAATTTCCCCATTGCGGTCTTCTTTGGTCGGTGGTGCTGCGCGCGACCACCTTTGTACGCCAATCAATCGCCACAAATCAACCCGAAAAGAAATCTGTCACCATCTTTATTCGCCCAACAAATCTGAAATTTCCTGTCTGGTACGTGCGTACCTTCAAAGTGAACGGGCCTCTAATCGGCGTACAGGCAAATCGTCATGGAGTGAGTCGAATTTTGGACTCTCAAGGTGATACTCCCTGGTCTTTGACTCGTTCTTTGGCTACGTTTTCTTGTCGTTTTTTCGTGTTTGCGAGAAAATTGATTACAGAAATCTAATTTTGCTTGTATTGAGGAGTTTAGTGGTTTGGTATGAAACGAAATTAGTTAATTAATAAAGACCTTGTGATTAACGGCAAACTTTTTCATTGCGAAAGGGCTGATCCAAGATTTATCTTTAAGCTATCAAGTAGAAAACAAGAATATTTAAGAGCTGAGCAATCTCTGGTCAGCCGCCCAATCTGGGTTCAAAACTGTTTCAGAATTGATGACTCTGTCGTATTCAAGTACATGTTAAGTATGCCATAGCATAATCCGAAGCAGGAAACCTCAAGCGATTCCAGCTTTCAAATAAAACTGGCGTAGTCTAATCGTAAATACATATACGATGAGTCATACGTGGTTACACACAGTTGGATTTATTTTTTGATAAATAAAGAAAATTTACGACAAAATTCCTTCGTACTCTGATTAATCCCATTATGTATACGATGTGAGATATGTTCACCCTTTGTTTGCTGAACTAAAGACACATTGTGCTACTTCCTTTAATGAATTAGAGCAATTGATTACGGCAAGTTACAGATTAAAAATTACAGATTGATGTTACATTCTCTGCAGTTTGATTGTTACTAGGTTTGGAATGTAAAAGAAAAAGATATTGAGGAGTAATTTTCTTAAGGTACTGATTTCAATGATCGTATTTACTTCAGACACTGTTCGTGACCTGCTGATATCGTTCTTCGCTGAAGTCAAGTTATGACTGTAAACACCACTTATGGCTTCGAGCTGTTAGGTCGCTTCGTCGCTACATATGCTAAATCGTGCATTACGGCTGTACTTGTGCTTAGTGTTGTATTCGGCTGTGGATTGAGCAGATTTGCCGAACTGAATGACGTCATTGAACAATTTACCCCTATGGATTCGCGTTCCGTCATCGAACGGCAGGTTCCTCTTGCATTGGGGACAAATACGCCGGCATTTCCCCAGAGGTCGACTCGGCACGTGCAAAATTCTGGGGAGTGGTGTACCAGTTACATGTTTTCGATGTAAAACAACCTTGGGTGGGTGGGGAACAGGGCCCAAGCTAGAGGGGACTGGGGGCGCAGCCCCCCGTCGTTTTGTCGTCCGATTAACGAGAGACGATTTGTCCCCCCATCCTCCCGTCAAATACCTATGAAGGGATAGAGATCCTTTTTGAGAAGCGAAACTGGAAGGAACAAAAACTTTTTCTGGGAGAGCGGTTGGGAGTGGTAGAGCACCAGTATTCCCAGTATGAAACAGATTTCATGCTACTTCAGAAAAGTGGCCAACGCGTTCTTATGGAAGGACGGCAAGCCGTATCAATCGCTCCTCTTCGTGCGGGCCAAGGACGGCGAGAGCATCCTGCGCAATCACCACTTGGACGCCGTGCTCGCCCTGACAGCCCGCCTGGAGAGCCACATGACCATCACCAACCAATCCAACGGAAAATCGCTCAGCTACATGGACTTGTGTGTACCCAATTGCCACCAAAACGACCTCGTCTATATTCTGCTGCGAACTTTTGCGACCAAAGAGTTGCGATATAATCCGAATGTGAAATTGATTTACCCAACGATGCAGATGCTGAACAGTCGAATTTATCTGGGGAAAAAGTTTTATGGCGTCATGACGGACGATAGTGGATATATTCAAGATATTCGACTGGTACAATTAGCTTTCGAGGTAAATTTTGTAAGTCGTATGAATGTTCTTCATTGCTGTGAGCAAATGTATATTCACAGTTCAAAATTTTATTGTTTGCTCAATTGCTGTATTTGTGCTGAAGTTCATCCAAAACTGCCCATTACCAAAAAAATCACATTTCATTACTTTTTCAGGCAACGATACGTAACGAAACAGGTGCAAAGCTGATGAAACAATGGGACACTCTTTTGTGGTCAACTGTAACCAAATTTAATGAAGAATCCGCTTTACTCGATGTTGTTTTCACCAACGATGAACTTATATCGTCCGAGGTTCGACGCACGGGCATAAGCGCCCTTCCTTATCTTTCCATGAGCTTCTTATTTGTTTTGATATTCACTATTGGATCAACCCTTAGGTGCGTTTAAAATTTTAAAGTATTAAATAAACCAGTGATGTTCACGGGCCGGCCCGGGCCCGAAAGTTTTGTCAAAAAAAGCTCGGCCCGGCCCGATCAATTTTTTCAGGCCCGGTACTTTTCCTCCCGGTCTGACCGAAAGAGAAGAAAAAGCTGACGAAAATTAGATATAGACCGTCAATTTATCAAGTTAAAAATCGCTAAAAATTGATATTTTGCATGCTCTACCCAGTCAAATAAGCTGTTCTTCATATTGATAATTTTGAAGTGTTACATTCAATAATTTCTCTGAAAATCGGCCCGGCCCGGTCAATTTTTTCAGGCCCGGGCCC
>JAQGCX010001404.1:0-11127 GCA_034700205.1 Plectus parietinus
GCAGAAATAGTAGCCCACGGTCCAGGGAGGTTGAAATAATAGTAGCCCATGGGCTACTATTTCTTAAAATACGGTATGTTACTGAAGCATTCAATGGCACTCGCCTTTTTCAGGTCACTATGTCTCCTGCGCAGATGGGAACGCTTATGGCGAAGGCATTGATCGGCAAGCTCTGAACGAAGCGTATTCTTGTCTAGACTTTTATGTTCGCTGGTGGACTTAGAGTGTTTTGTGTAGTTTGGTTGAAACTGTTTGTGAAATTTCTGCTGCCACACCTGTCGATTGCATAGGCCTATTGCAACATTTGTCTGCTTAAAATTGATTAGCATAGTTTTTAAGTATCACAGTTTGTTTCGCTTATGTTGTATACTCTGTGCAACATGGCAGAAAGATTGCGCAAGGAATACTCCACCGATAATTATTCGCAATTTGCGCGATGATGAACAAAGCGAATTTCGTAAATTCAGATCAGCTTAAACCTTCAGTTCTGCGGACACATTTTGAAGTTCTGATGTGGTTTCATTGGGCGCGATTACCTTGCAGTTTCTATTTCGTTAATTAGCGAATCATTAATGACCACAGTATTACGAGATCACAGTGTCGCACACAATTAGAACGTACGGCAGTAAAAGTCTACAAAGTATAGCGCCAACTTGTCAGCAAACCAACTAGGCAGGCGATCAAGCTCAGATGTATCACTGAAGAATACTCGCGGTTAGCGCCGTTCTGTTCGGTCGCTTCGACCGATATCGATATCCGAGGTCGATCTGTGTCCTGCCATGAATGTCCTTTGTAACCGGGAAGCAGCACCCAAAGTTCTCTGAACGTTGGTTTCTGCGTCTTGGCGCTCTTTGGATAAAGTGAGTCGAATTGGTCGGTCGGGAAAATTGGCCGTTCACCACGCGATAAATGTCTGCAATTTTACTCGTTAATGTAACATGTTACGCGGATTTTTTAGCTTCAGTGTTCTGCTTAGGCTTAGGCTCAGGCTTAGGTTTCGTTAACAGTGTACATGCTAGCCTAAGCCACCATCACCTTCTAGTCACCTTAACCCCCTAAGCCACATAACAAGCTTAGGAACCATGCCAACCTAAATCGGTTACGTTGGCGTAGTATCAATGTACCTAAATGTCGACTAAGTACTGTAATGATAGTCACCTGGTTGGTTTTTCGTCGCCCTCACGAACCGGTCGAATACTGTAGCCGCCTCGTCGCAGGAGCTCAATGACGCTATCATCGCCAAGGAAATGTCCTGAAACATAGAAGATTAGCCCTGTTAGTCACAGAACTTTGCATAGGTGTAAATGGGGTCGGCTAAAGGGGGAGGGGTACCTACCGTATACTTTTCGTGTCGATAATTTGGGCGCGAAAATTCAAAAAATAGGCGCGAAAATTCAGAACAGTCGCAAAAAATTTCGGTGGGAGTAGCTGGGATGTAGCCAATTACATCTATGGAGCTTCGAAGAAAAACGTACCGGCGCCGAGCGCAAAGAAGAACGAAGTTGCCGATTGCGAACGGAGCAGAGCGGAAATTCGTTCGGCCATTCTGATATTGCGCTTGTGAATGAGCTCTTGCCGGAAATAGGCGTCGATCTGGTCAGCGCGAAGCTCTTGTTCGGGCGACATTTTGCCGACGTCAGCGGCGTAGCTGGCGAGTTGCTTGGAGTCGCGACTGAACACCGACTCCTGCAGACTGCCGCAATTGTAGTGTTCGATGAGATCGTTAGTAGAGGCGGAGTGTGGCGTGTCGACTCGGCCGTCGGTGGCGCGCAGACGTTCGTGGTAGGCGAGCGTGTAATTGAGCGCAAAGACCACCTGAATCGACGGCTGGTTTCCTCACACCATCATCAGGTCCATTGTATGCGTGAATAGGCGGCGCACTTTCATGTCCGCTCAGGTGTGAACAGGTGGGGCGCGGACACGAGGCTACGGTAGCGGGCGCTTTGATGTCGCGGACGAACGGGGTGTTTACACGGCGCAACGCGATGGTCAACAGCTGCGAGCGTCGAGAGCGACCCTCGACACGGCAGCCCCAGGACTGCTGTGGGCATTGGGCCGCTACAAAAGCCCGGCCGCTGTTTGTTCGACAAATGCACGGACAATATGTCGTCGGGACGGTCGTCGACAATTACGGCGGAAAACGGGACTCGGACGACGGCCGGATGCGCACACCCGGCGGCACGCGAGCCCGCCCGACGGCCCCGTGCGGTGCTAATTGCCAGCTCACTACCGTCCTGTCGGGAGCGACGGGGCGCCATCCAGGTGCCCCACACCGGCCCAACATCGCGCCGTCGGCTGCCCCTGCAGTCCCGCTCGTTGGCTGGATTACACGCGCTGTCGCGTCTTATCCTATACATGATCCCGCCGCCAAAGGACCAATCTCCTACCTGTTCCGTGTCAAGCGAGTTGAGCGGGTCGCATTGCTGAAAGCGGTGCGATTCAGTTACTAATCCATGGGAGGGGAAGGCTGGGAACGAACCTCGTCGGCACTCTCAATCGAGCCGAGACGCTGGTCGCGCGCCTGAGCCTCTTGCGCCAAGAATACATCCAGCACGGGCATGCCGCTCCGTTTGATCTCCGCTTCCGTAAGCGAACTCAGCATCAGCAATATCCACACCGGTCGTCTACGTTCCCAATTGCCTGAAACGCCGCGAGCAGTCAACCACTTGTCACCATGACAATCGATCTGATACCGGCTATCGCTTTGTACAGCTGATTGGCGTGCTCCTTCGCATTACTCGAGATGGCGACGTCGATCCAATTAGGTAGCGTCTCTTTGATGTAGAACATGTCTGCAAATAGTAATGCGCACTTGAGCATCATTCATCACATATGGACTTGTCGACGGTCACTTACGATCTTGCAATCGTCGGTAGAGATCCTTTGGCAGGTAATCGCTTAGCTGTTCGCCAAGTGGCAGCTTCTTGCAAAAGTTAAGCGATTCTATTGTCGACGGATTGTACAAGTCCAACTCGAACACGACTGATTCGGCTTTGCGAAATACGTTTTTCACAGTGTGAGACACTAAATGCGAACGTTTAAATTCGATTAATGCAAAAATGAGCAGTTAAAATACCGTAGTCCCAAACTTGCAAGTACGGAACGTGGATAGTGCCAAAAAAGTAACTGGGCGCCACCAAACCCTGGCCTTCGATAGTCCACAAAAACAGAGAGCGTTCCGCAGGCTGAAAAACAATTTTTTGTCAGACTGTCTCATCATCCTAATCGGCATTTAAACCTTGTCAGTAGCACAGTAGCTGGGTCGAAGCGAAGCATAAACAAACAGCAGCGCGTTCAGCAAACAGAGAGTGTGTAACAGGCAGCGCATGTTGAAGCGGGTGAGGGCATCTTCGCGCCACCGGCGGTCGCACAGCGTCTTGTCCGAATGCAGCAGACGTGAGTCGTCGAGCGGCGACCACTCGAGCTCTCTTGGTTGGCGCCGTTGACCGTGTCGCGATAATAATGGCGCACCGACGGGCGACCGACCGCGCCTAATTGGCCCAGAGAGGCGGAGCGACCTGCGGCGATTGGCCCACGACAGACGGCGACGACACTTCAAAGACGGCCCGGGCAGACGACTGCCGTTTGGAGAGAAGTTCTGACTGACGGGCGATGACGAGTCGGAGATAGGGACGAGAGACGCGTGCCGCAAAGGCGCTGGTCCAACGGCGTTAATGAAGCGTGATCGCCGCTCTCGCTTCAAGGTTCGGCGGACATCAAAGGGGCGCCGCCGACGTTTCGGTCGCTTTTTGAAAGCCGCCCAGTCGGTTGAAGAGGCGCATTATGCGCGCTGTACCGACTCGGACTGCACACACCACACCGATGAAAAAGTGCGGCCCGGGCGGCGGGCATGCGCAAATATTAACCGGACAATTGCGGGCGCCGGCTGGCAGAAATCGAATCGCTTTCCATAGCGGCGGCGGCGGCGCCGGGCCTTTGATCTCGACTGTCGGCATTCACACCTTTCTGCTTGCAGAGCCGATCGATTAACTACCCGGCTGAGCACCCGCCAACACCGAGCATCATCGAGGCGCCGCCCCGCCGCACGCCGTCTTCAGTCCACCACTAATTGTCGCTGATTAATTTCCATCCGTTATCGCGGCGCTCTTTGATCTAGTCCCCGGGTGGCCACCGTACCTCTTGTCTGTCGCGCGCACCAAATGGCACCCAGACTGCATTCTGGCGTCTTATTGTTCGCAGCAGAGATTTTATCTGCCGTCCATCGCAGCGTTGGCGTAAGTGCCAAGAGGTCCTTTTTGCAGAGAACGCATTAGGAGAAGACAGATGAACTGATATGGTATCATTCAGACAGAAGATGTCTCAATGTCCAATTTGTTGAACAGTTGCACTGCACATACTTTAGTCCATCAGACTGCAATTCGCTTTTATGAACAGTACAAGAGACTTTCCAATTGAGTAAGGTAACTTGTAATTTCTCTGCCAACTTTGCAACAAAAAAAAGTACTCGCAGAGTCAAAAGCCCTTGGCAGATCTGACTTCTTTTGACCGACCCAGCTCATGCTATTTAGAGGAAGAGGACTGTCAACAGCCGCCCTTGAGCGAAAAGAAAGCGAAAAATAACCGTCAACATTTGGTCAACAACGAGGCAGGGATGTGTGTTTCTACGCAAACGACAGATTGTCGTCGCCGGCTTCACCTTTCCCAAGCAGTCGAACTGTTTGTCAGTTCACGAGCAGCTCAGGGATATGCTGAGAAGAGTACTGACAGATTACACGAAAGTACGCCACGGATCTGCGCCGTACTATGCTGGCCTGGCAGCTTTCTCTTGGCGATATCTAAGAACGCTTTCCTTCGCGAGTCGTTGACAAAAGACGAGCGTAAAGCTCAAGCGATGAAGCGCCAGAATCTTCGCTTGAAGAAATAAGCTCAGTTATATCCTTGCTAAGGATTATTGATTTTGCTTTCCATTTCGTTGAGTAACTTCGACTGACAAACCAAACGTTCTATTTTCCGTTATAAAATGCGTATTTTACGGTATATTTGTGCTTCCAAATGATGGGGAATTATTCTTTTGACATTATTTTATCGCGAGTAGTTTATCAGTCAACCTTAATGGTTGCGCTCTACTAGTTCAGATTGTTTATGCCTTTGTTTTTGCAACATATTTGCATTGATTAAATGTTGGTGAGAATAAATTTGAAACTATAAAAAAAAGTTGAAACTTTTGTAAGCGACAGCGGCATTATTTTCTACACTGAATTATCGGACGGTCGGTCGACGAGATGTGGGCAGAAGACGAACATTGCGATCCGGCGCTGGTCGCGGCCATCGTCTTGCAGTTGGCGCTGGTGACCACCGCCGCAATCGCCGGCTGCGGCAAGAAGAAAAAGAAAATCGTGTCCGAGGTGGAAACAACACAGGAAGGTTCGGACGCGTTCAACATGCCGCTGAAGAGCGAGACGACGGTCGAGCCGGTGTGCATGGTAAGGGGGCCCGGTGGGCAGCTGACAAACACCGCGCATGAGCCCATCAACGACGACAAGCCGCCCGTCAACGAGGTCGTCGCCGACGAGCCCAAGCACCCGACCGGAGAAAACAGCAAGAACAAGACGCAGCCATCGGCACCCAGCGTCTCGGATCGGACTCAGCCCAGCTGCTTGAACAATAACATGTCGTTGTCGGCGAAGGTCCCTCACACGTTCAGCACACAGTCATTTTCGCTGGTCGGCGCCAAGCGCAAGTGATACAGCTGTTGCTCCGCCTATCTCCCGACACTTATGTAGTGCAATGTGTCGTTTCAGTCTGCTAACTCTAGTTCCGTTGCCATTAAAACATGCCCAAACGTCCGCCATGTGCTGCGGTCACCTTTGCAGCAGAGGTGGGCGTAGGGGGGGGTGCGCACCCCCCCAGACGGGATTGCAACTCTGGGGGTGCAAAAAAACGAGCAATATAAGGGTCCCAAAAGGTAAATTTTTTGAATTTGTACTGGATAGAATGAGATTATCAAACCGGTTTTTTTGGTCGACAAGCGACAAGCACTGAATAGAATGGGGGAAAAAAGTTTGCATCCCCCCGGCCAGCCGTTTCGAGGTGCCCACCTCTGCTTTGCAGTCAGAGAAAACTCAATCATGCACAGCCAATAGAGAGACACCAAGGGAACTTAAAGAAACGCACGCATTGACGATTTCTTTGACGGTGTTGACGATTTTTTTTCTAAGGATAAATGAGAGAGCGACTACGGCGCTATTCAGCTGTATCAGTGCTCAGAGGAGGCTGATGATCCTGTTGGCGAAGCTGAACGTTCAATCTCGAACCACTCGGCATTGCTCGAGAACCACTCCAACTGTATGAACCTTCTTGATCTCAGTCTTTCCAGATTCATTCCTGATAATAACTGTCGGCATAGTGGTTCTACAGGGTGACCCATAGATCAAATGGTTTGTCATTGCTCCATCCACTTAAACTACATCTCGATGTTGTGAATAATTTATTTGCGTTTCGTGTCCGAACACTGGAATTGTGTTTCGTGCCCGAACACGTGTCGATACGATTCTATCTATGGAGAATCGTATCGACACGCTTTCGTAAACTCGACATCTCTATCGGTAATTGAGAGTTTCCGCTTTTGTTCGCGAATCATTTCGAGCTGCTCTTGTTGAAACCACTGGTTTATGCGACGGGCATCTGAAGCCACCTTCACGCTTTTATTATCTTCCGAAACCTCGATAACTTTGGCTTCAAGGTTTCGCTTATCAGTATTGGTTCGATCGATTCCTTTTGAATATTAATCAGCACGTGATCTCTAACGGTTCATGAGTTCATGAGAAGTTTTTCGTATCTTCTCTTGCGTGCTTTCGGTTTCTGAGTTAGTTGGCGAATGAAGGAACGCGTTTCAAAATGGCTTCCAAAGTATTATCCATTTCATTGGTAGCAAAGATCATTTTCCATTTCAGAAAAGTACCCACAGAAAGCGGTTCATCGTCCGGTCCATTCACGTTATGATTGAGAACGTGAATGACTTCGAAAGCACTTTCATCGGGGCTTACTGTTTCGCCATGCACCTGTTCGCGACCTTCCCATCGCTTTGCGATAGCAACAGCTTCAGGCGTTTCCGATTCACAAAACTGACACTGAGAAAAACTGATTTCAGCTACGAACTGTCTTCGACCGATTCACAAAACCGACACTGAGAAAAACTTCATCGAATGAATAATTTGACGGTGCCTGAGTGGCGCGAGTGTCGTACCGGGTTTTTTTTTTAGGGTTGACTTTCCGAAATAGCCCCCTGGAGCGTTTTTTAGGATTAAAAATTAATTGGCGCCCGCTGTACAATGAAGCAAATTTTTACTCATAAAATGAGCAAAATGTAGATTTTTCATGATAAAAATCAACTTTGTTGAAAGCTAAAATTAGTGAAATCGGTATTTTTATGAAGCAACTTTGTTAATTTAGTTAGTTACACATTCTATATAATAACCCGACGACACTATTTGCACTGAGTATTCTGCAAATTTCATCAAATCTTCCAGAAAAGTGATCAGTGACTGAACTCAATTTTGGGCAGTTTAGCTCAGAAAGCTGGGAAATAGCAACATTTTTGTGTCCGGCATACATAGATGGGATTTGTACTACTTTCCGAAAAAACGCCCCGGGTAGACATGTAACACCAATACCCAATACCAAATAGCAATAGCAATACTATTGGGTTTTTCTACTTTTGCTATTGCTATTGGGTTTTGACTATTGCTATTAAGTATTGGTACTATTATCTTCTTCTCTACTAACGGGTCTGTCACTATCAGATTGGTCATTCATTTTCAAATTCTCAATTCTCACACGCAAATTTTTGCCTCTGGGAGTCAAAACCGTTCAAGATTTTGCCTCTGGCGGTAAAAAATTGTTCACATTTGTGCCTCCAACAGAATTTTGGAAATTCCAAAATATTTTTTGCACTATTGGGTATTGGGTTATTACTATTGCTATTGCTATTGGGTTGTAACTATTGCTATTGGGCATTGTTACATGTCTAGCCCCGGGGCGTTTTTTCGGTTTCGACTTAGACTTGGCGAGAAGGCAAAAACCTAAAAAGCGCCTCGGGGCGCTTTTACGGAAAAACCCGGTATGAACCAAGCATTTGAATAATCCACCAAATAAAGACTGGCGGTTAAATAATGTACTTAATCAAGAACGGTCGCTGATCCTTGTGAATGAGACAACCTGACCTCGGTCGTCATCTCTCTGGGTCGGCGATCTCCCTATCACATATATACTTGACCCATTATTCCACTAATTTTTCTCATCTACGCAGTAAGTGTTCATCCTTGCGTAGATTTACTTTATCGTACTATTCTGTTGGGTTTATGTGTTTTGGACATTTGTATACGAATAAAGCGACATACATACAGAGCGACTACGGCGCCATTCAGCAGTGTCAGTGCTCTCAGAGGAAGATCAGGATCCAGTTGGCGAAGGTGAATGTTCAATCGAGAACCATTCCAGCCAGGGACGTAGCTAGGATTGGTCTCATAAAAGGGCACTTTTCTCCGGGAGGGTCACTTGGGAAAAAAGAGAAGGGGGAACCCTTTCTCATTGTTTGAGGCAAAATCTTGAGGGGGCACTTTTTCCGAGGGGGGCACATGTCCCTCTTGTGCCCCCCTTCATGAACCACCAACTTACAAATTTGTGCTGTGCTTCAGTGAGGGTTAGTTACGGTAGAACAGTGACACCTCCCTATGTGCTGTTCAGATTGGCGCGCTACGTATTGATTTTTGGAATGGCGCGCTTTTGTGCATGACGTCATTAATGGAGCGCTCTCGATCTCGTTCATCCTTGCCAAATTTTTTTGTTTGGCAAAAAGATTCAACGTCCAAAAGAGAAACAGTTACATAAGCGACAGCTTGGAGGGTGTTCAGTTTCTGCAAAATTCATGTTTTGTTCTTCGATATGATAACCCATTGTGGTGCGCGCGTTTTTCACAATCTTGTATGAATGGAAGACTTTTTGTGCTTCCTTACGGAATTAGTGAATGAAAGTTAGTAGATCATAGGGTACGTTGCTGTTATTCAGCACAAGGAAGTTACGTAATTAGGTTTGAACTACATTAATTGTCGTCAACACAAAACTTCTCTCTGCCATTAGCTGGCTGTAGAATCGCCAAGGATGTCGATTCTTCCGGCAGATGAAACAGACTGCTTCGTGCGATGAGTCGTAGCGCAGTCGGAAGCTATTCGTTCCATTGATGAGCACAGTTGGACGGGGAGCTGGTGGTGTATTTTCGCTAATCATCTCGAACGACGCGTGTGGTCGCGGTCCCCAGTCGCTGTGCTACTGCGACAATAATGGCGCACTGCTCGCCGATTCGTTCTCGGATTGGTTTGTGTGGTTTACGAAGGAAAAGCGACGCTCTATTCCTGTGAGGAGAGCGCGTGCTGAACGCTTCCATGCGCGCGCCTTCTACTCGGCTTCTCTTAGTAACCGAAGGAGCAAGAACTAGTCACCGGCGAGCTGATGAATCGATCGTTAGCAGTTGTTTTTCGGGTTCACGCGAATCGAGACGCGCTTGGTGGGTATTCGTCCGTGAGAATGGCGTTAGTCAGACACCGTTTTCCGGCGGCGCGATTGACGGTGCCACTCCATTACCTGTACGTTGCAACACGCCGCCCTGTTAGTCCCTTTGCTCTCCTTCCTCGCTCTTTCATCATGCATTATGGTGGCGGCGGCAACTATTTTCTGGGCGAATCAGCGTGGTACCTTTTCCATTCGTTGAATTACCAAAGCGTATAAGTGTAATGCGTGTGTGTACGTTTCGACACTTTCAGGTATTACCAGCCGTCAGGTAGCGAACCAGCAGGGTATCAGATTCTTTCACATCCTCAGGGCGACTACCCGATGCAATCGATCGTCGAAGGAGTGGCACCAGTCGTTTCTCTTCCGAACAATTCAGTGCGTCTGCGACTTCAGTTGCAATTACCTACTTCGGTTTTTTCTCAGTCCGGCTGATAAGTCAGAACTTCTGTCTAGCAATTTAAAGGCCAGAGAACGAGAGCAAAAATACCACATGACCAGGGGGATTCGAACCTTCCGCGTGCAAAGCAGACGTACTAACAGTTTAGCCAAACATCCGTCTGGGTCAGGGGACATAAGATGCGTACATGTACCGCGTCCTGGTTGCGATTCGTTGAAATCGACCGTTTTCGACTAATCAAAAACGGATTGGGGAGTTTTCGGGGTGGAGGAATTTGTTTTTGCTATAATGTTTACGATTGGAATTATTATGGAAAAGTTGAAGAGCCGGACTGATTACCAAAAAAACGAAGAGCCTAATTGGACAATTCATTTCTTTATGTGTTCAGGTGCCCATGACAACGTTGCACAGTCTGGGGGTGGGGCCACCGATGTTGCAGCAGCAGCAGACATCGGCGCAGTTTCATCATCCCGGCAACGCCGACTTCGGACAGTCGACGGTGCTGCAGCCCAGTGTCAGTCTGCCTCCTACGGCCATCGCCGCGCACCAAATGCGAACGGTTCAACCATCCCACCAACCGCCCACCAGCGCCGATGCCTGCGCCACAATCACCCAATGTCTCATGCTCTACCACACAGTAGGATACCACGCTATCGTCGCATTCTCAGTTTGTGAACCAATGTTCAGGGAAGAGAAGAGGATTTCAGTCGGAAGGCCACGGAAAGTCTAATCAAGAAACTGAAAGACAAGCGGGACGAACTGGATGCACTGATCACAGCCGTCAGTTCAAGCGGCAAGACGCCGACCAAATGCGTCACTATTCAGCGCACACTGGATGGGCGATTGCAAGTGAGCTGCTACTCTCCGAATCACGGCCACCAGTCGGGGTCGCTTAATAGACTTTATCATTCCTGAACTTTTTTCACAGCGATATTAAAATATCACATTATTGTGCGATATCGATATCGCATAATATCGATATCACATTATAAATTTAATATCGATATTGCGACATGACTAGGGGGGAGGTATGGACTGATACCTCGCAGCTGGGTAAAAACCCAACATTGCCAGCAGAACGGCCACAGCGACGAATATTGAGAAACACAATGGCGACAGGTTAGTGGTTGCTAGGCGACACGTGCGGTGCGCGTGCGTTCCGCGCGTTTTACTTCTGTCGCCTAGCAACCACTAACCTAATC
>JAQGCX010001405.1:0-11127 GCA_034700205.1 Plectus parietinus
AACAGCACAGATCTAATGTGCAGGTCGCTGGTTCGAATCCAGCTGGCGTCGTTGGTTTTTTGGGTGAGACTCGTGACAAATAAAGATGTTAACCAAAAATTATACTGTTATTCCGACAGTGTCAGGTTTTTTAGATAATTTTAAACAAGTTCCTTTACATAAAATTGCAATGTAATGTGAACAATTGCTTTAACGTTGAGGTGACGAAATTTCTTACGTTCATTGTTTTCAGACACAGTGATTTACTGGATATGAAAGGAATTTATTATGGGATGTGGATGCAACAACTCAGTCCGGAAAAACTTGTCAGAACTCCATCGGAATCGACGGAGAATAAATAACTACAAACCAATGAATTAATTGATCTGTCCATTCCAGTATTCATATTCGAAATTGTTGGTTGCATAATTTTTTACGAGCTGAAATCAAATACTGGTTGTTGTTTATTTGACTGCAACTTTCTTTGAAATGGTTGTGATTTGCGCGATAAAGTAATTGATATTGACACACGCACACCCAGAGACACAGCGAACTGTTGCAATTGCCCCACCGGAAATGGGGAGTGTCAGGTGTGACACCCTTTCACCAAACGTCGCCACAAACTCAATCGTTTCTAGTTTTAAACAATTTCTCAAAGTAATGTACGCGTCAGGCAGCCAAAACAATTGCTCTATCGCTTTATCTCGTACTCGGGGTTAGTTATTGCCTAGCATTATGCTGAATAAATAAACAAAAAACCATTAACTTCTAAGCATTTATGATTGAAATTAGCATTTCACAACGGACAATCAGTAGTCTGCTTTTGTGAGATCTCTGAACTATTACGTTGCCGAAGGTGAAATGACGCTGAATGACGGAATTTCTGAAGTATTTTAAATCCAAAATTAAGCAACCCATCGGCCAGTTGGCGATTGCGACGACCGTGTCGTCGTTGACTGACTGGTCGCCCTGTGATTTCCGTAAACTTTCAGTTTTGTCTTTATTTAGTATCAGTTTGTGCAGCGCATTTCTTCATTGGAACGTTAGAGAGGCCGAAGTGTAAGTAGCAAACTCCGAATGCATATCCTGATTCCTGATACAACATTTTGGAGGTTTGGCTATGTGTTATTGTTCCTTTGAGAAACGGATTTACGTAGAGATCGATCAAAATTGCAATTTTATTAATGCAATGAGAAAATCTGATATCATCAGAAAAATGGAACCTCAATCAAAGTGAATAAAAATTGTCGGGGAGTATCAAACAATGATCTCCGTATTGAATGAATGAATCACAATCTGCTGCTCTGTTTTTGTTCCAGCAATGATCTGCGGTGATGAGTGCAACAAATACGACGTGACATCATCGGAGAATAAAAGCAAAGTTAGGACACATGTTCTTATTTTTCGATTTATGAAGTGGTCAAATACACGAGAAAACGAGAAACATCACGCCTCCGCCAATGACGTTTGTTCGCACAACATGATATTTTTAACCGGTTCCTTGCGCCAAAGGGACCTTCTGAGTAATGAGGTCACTGAGAAGCTCGCGGGTGTATGCTATCAGTAGAGTGAGTGGTACCTAGTCTTGCACAGTGTTGTCAATATTGTTATTGTGTTCAGCTTTTAAATACCCAGTCAGAGCTCAGATTGTTTCTTTTATCGTAGTACTGTTTTGCTGTTTTCGTGCTTTTGTTCATAAATCTAATGGAACCGCATTTCGGTTTTCAAACTATTTGAAAGTATCGTACAACAATTGAATATGACGAACACGTTGTATATAATAGTCTAGAAGGTTCTAGCTAGTTTTGGCCAGCCCCGCTTAATGCCAGGAAAACTAAGAAAGTAGAAGTTTTGCTAAAAATGTACCGGGCTTTTCAAAGCCGGCTATTTGGTTGTTTCGGAATGGGTATTGACTCGTTGTGAAGGTACGTGGTCTCATGTGATTACCACGCCCTGGGGCGTTTTTTAGGTAAAAGCGCCTGGGGGCTGTTTTTTCGGAATGTACGTAGTACAAACCCCCTAATTATGTGCTAGACACAAAAACGCTGCTATTTTCCATCTTTCTGAGCTAAAACTGTCACTGTTGAGCTCGCGTGGAGTCACTGATCACCTTATATAACAGATTTTATGAAATTTTCAGCATTATCAGTGCAAATGGTGTAGTCGGGTAATTGTACATGACTTGTAAATAACTAACTGAATTAAGTTTTCAATTTCGTTAATTTTAGCTGTTACGCTATAATTTTCTCAAGGGAAAACTACACTTAGTTCATTTTATGAGTAATAGTTTACTTCGCTGTACAACATGCGCCAACTAATTTCTAATCCGAAAAAACGCTCCGGGGCGCTTTTGGGGGGCCAATTTTTCGGGTAAAGTGGCGGATACAATGCACCGACCGACCGATTTCGGTCGGACGACTAATCGATAGCGCTACGGTAAAAGATAGCAATTATCGATTAGCAATTATCGAAATCGGTCGGTCGCTGCATTGTAAACGCTGCTTAAACGCGATATGTATAAAAAAATGGCATACAAAACAAACATCGTTTCCGAAGAGCCGCAGTATAATTAAAGTTGAAAGAATTTTCTTGATGCTTGCGTAGCTGAGGTTAATGTGATCGATAGCATGGGTATCTGAATGGCACACACCGCTCAAACATAAGCTGCTGCATGTGGACAACACTAACGCATAGGCACGTGACAAGCAGCAACAATCATAGGCGTCGCGAGTTTCGAAACATACCGGTTGCGACCGGTTGTCTTGCGCTCGCGTTCTTAGTCGGTTGCAAAACTGTAAGGATGATCGTTATCTGGGTACAGATCATTGGTGTTGGCGTACATATTTCACTACAACTGGTGTGCGCCTGTATGTCCTCGCCATTGTTTCGCACACTTTTCTTGGGACTCTTGTCAATGTATTCTTCTATCTCTGATTATTAGTTCAGTTCAGGCGAAAACTAGTTCAGACGAGTTTCTGCAGGTTGTGGCTTGATCGAACAGGTGCGGGCAAGCTTGAGCGGGCAAGCTTACAGATCCCGGTTCAATAGAAATGCGCATTCGTTGCTACGCAACGAATTGTCTATAAATTTATATAATGTAAATATTCTGATAATAGTACGTTACGTGTGTCACGAAATTTTTTATCCGTATTGTTTGACATTTTTGCCATATAAAATTTGAGCGGAGGCCTTCGAAATATTCAAAGTTACTGCTTCTAAGAGACGAAAAAGGAAATTGTTATGTATTTTACTATTACGCATACGTCGGATTGATGTGTGTGCTTCCGTGTTATGTATTTTAGTCTCATTACGCATAATTGAGAAGATCAAATATTTATTGAGTGAATTGGCTAACAGAACGCGCGCCATGAATGTGCTAAATGCATTCGACGAAAGTGTTACATCTTGAGCGAGAGAGCGCCAGCGTGCTCCATAAAAGAGCGTAAAACACATAAAGAGCCATTGACACGCTAATGCATCGGCTGGTAGGGCTCAGTCGGTCCCCGCATTCTCATGACACTCCACGGAGTGATGTCACTATGCGGAGTATGGAGAGTAAAAATAATCGGATATGACAATCCAGTTAACTGCATCGATCTATCATTATATTCGCGCATAGAGCATTTCTTAGAGAGTCAAGAGTGTTCACTGATGTCACAAATTGTATATTTATTTCATTTCAGTTTTTCCAACCATGGCACAGTGCTTGACAAATGCGAGTGTCTGGGAGATTCACAACTCGACAACGCTTCGATGTTTATCGAGCGATTGTGAGAATATTTCTTTGGAATATGCTACACAGCTAAGGGATGAAATTGGTGGACTGCCACTCAATCTCCCCAGCATTCCTTTCATTTCTATTGCTTTTTTTGTCATTGGTGCAACTGAACTGTTTCATCGCATACGAAACGACAAAAGAAATTCACTTCAGAAAATCGATATTCAGTACAATTTGTCCAAAACTTTGACACTTTACTTTCAAGTCGTTGCTCAACTTCTGTTGGCAATTGTTTTTCCTGCAGTTTGGTTTATACCATTCTACAAATGTAGCATTCATTTGATGTGGAGTATTGTGCAACTGTTGCTCTGGACTGTGCTGATTTTGCTGACATTCAAGGATCGCGATTCATTGAAGAATCGCAGTAGATGGAATTGGACACGCTGGAGAATCACAATATTTTGTTTGGTCAACGGCGCAGAACGTCTTGGGTGGTTGTATCGCTCACAGAGGTATATCTAAAATTTCAACTCACAATTTTTGTACTCCCTCAGTTAATAATTTGAAAAAACATAGAATCAATACGTGTTGAAATTTTCGTTTCAGCAACAGTTATTTCAAGCTGATTCTGCTTGTGCTAGAATCCCTCACTGCAATTGTTGTCATTGGACTGGACTTGAAGATCAAAAGTTACGTAAGGTTCAATGAAAAAGAAGCGAACACTGCGTCGACAACACAATCGAAGACAAAAGAGAGCGAAAAAGTCAGTTTAATTGCAAAAGACCATTCCACTGATATTGTATCAATGATAAGGGATAGGAATTTGGAGAGGTTGCCAATTTTTGCCATAATTCATTATACAAAAATTTCGAACGACATACAAGTTAATTGAATACCGTCAGGCGACAAGCACAGGATCGGATCGAATGAGGATTCAGCAAAAGTTTAATATTGATGCCGAAGTTAAATACGGAATACGGTCGGACTTTTTAGCCTCCGAGAAGTTTGTTGGTCAGGATTCGATTGTTACTGCCTTATATGTGGCCTGCTTCGCAAACGGCCATCCAGTTGCGCGTGGTTTTCTGCTTCGGCGTGATTATCATTGGACGAATAACCAACGTTTATCTTCCTTTGAACAATAAAAAAATCGGTATGATTTCGTTAACAGACACATTCAATAATTTATGCTTATTTGTTCGTTGATCATATATAAATACTTGGTTTATTAAGTACTTGCAAGCAGGTAGTCTCTGCCAACGTTAAATATTCTGTTAACACGGTCCAGACTGCAGGATAATTTGCTTCTCCCACCATCGACATGCAATAATTTTCAGTCACATGCGGCGCGAACGAACAAAAGACGTGTCCGTTTCTTTTTGACATGCATCAGACAGTAACGATTTCTTTCCAAGTTTTCGAAACCTGCCAGCATTTTAAAAAACCGATAGGCTGGAATCCAGGGGAAAAATCGATAGGCCGGAATCGGGATACTAACGCACGCATCTCCTTGTTTCGGCCTATAATAATGATCAGTGATGTTTCAGTGGACAGCCTAACTCCGTCGCAGACTGGAAATGTCGTGCGCGACTTTCGTTGGGATCTGATCGTTCTTTACGCTTTACTGCAGTTTTCCGAACAGTGCATATTGAAGCCAATGCACGAAATTATGTGGTTGACAATCGATCAGTTTATAAGCCGTGAAGCTCAAGTGAAACTGTTCGAGCATCTGCTCAATCTCAGCCTTCGATTTCACCTGGACAGAAAAACTGGCGAAGTGCTGAGAGTGATGGATCGCGGCATTAGCGGAATCACCAACGTGCTCAAGTCAGTTTTCAGTTTTTTACTGTTTCACGGCATATTGACAGTGTAATAATACATGTTAACATTTTTAAAAGCAGTCGATATTGTCAGAAAAAGAGGACTGTCTCCATTTTTTTTCAGTTTTCATAAACGAATTACATATTCAATGGTTCTTGTTGATGATAATGCACTGTGCTTGAAATTTATTCGATGATTTCAGCTACTTATTGTTCGAAATCGTCCCAAGATTTGCTGACATAATCATCGGAACCATTTTCTTGATGACCACGTTTGATGTCCGGTTTACGATGATAACTCTCATTACAATTGTCGTCTACTTAGGCGAGTGAATCTTTCTTCACTGATGGCGGATATTTGACTGTTTTTTAACTTTTGTTAATTTCAGTAACGATTACTTCGGCGAACAATTGGCGGGTGAAATTGCGCAAACAAATGAACAAAGCCGATGACGCATTTCGCACCGTTGGCGTCGACTCATTGCTCAACTATGAAACGGTTTGTCATGTTTTACGTTGCGTTTACGATTTGGTATGGTGTGCTGAGCGAGACACTAAATAAATAATGTAAAAAGCGCATCCGATTGACATAGAAGTTCGATTTATGGTTCTGCTGCTCAATAATTGTGTTCATTAGAGTGACTTATTTCAGGTGAAATATTACAACGCCGAAGAGTACGAATCAGCACGGTACCGCAAAGCTCTGGTCAAATCTCAGCAGACAGATTGGTTGTGGATGGCGTCCTATTGGGCCATTAACGGAATAGAAAGATTCATTATCCGCGGTGGTCTGCTGGCCGGATCTCTGCTGTGTGCATACCTCATTTCCAAGGACGAAGATGGCCTCACAGTGGGAGACTACGTTCTCTTCGGCTCTTACATGTCGCAGCTCACGGGGCCGCTCAATCATTTGCAGTACATGTTTAGGTACTGTAGCATGTTATCGATAGTTGGGATATCGTTAATAACTCATATTTTAGATACATCCAAAAGGCAGGAATCGACATGGATAAAATGTTCGATATCATGGAAGAAAATCCAGAAGTATGTTAGTTATTTTTACCGTTTTTGCAAACGCAATGAAAGTTACTGAAAGTTCACTCAAGTGTCTCGATTAAAATTTTCAGGTTCGCGACAATCCAGATGCAGTGAATTTTCATTGCAGCACAGGCAAGATCGAATTCAAGAATGTTTCATTCAATTTTTCACCTGAGCAACCTGTTCTAAGCAACTTGAACTTTGTTGTCGAGCCTGGAAAGACACTAGCAATTGTAAGTGCAGTTTGCGTGCAAATCTGCTATTGCTGAGGACAAATTGCTGGCCAGAAAATAACAAATTTCATTAACAAATAACTTTTTTACACCTTCTAACCCACAAAGCGATACCTATTTCCAAATTAGTAAATCAAACGCTCGATTGCACTGCATGACCAGGAAAGAAGATTAGTTATGGATATTTTTGCAGGTCGGACCTTCGGGAGCTGGGAAAAGTACGGTCATTCGACTGCTATTCCGTTTCTACGACATCGATTCGGGTCAGATTCTCTTCGATGATCAGGATGTAACAAGAGTCAAACAAAAGTCTCTTCGTCGCCATATGGGCGTCGTGCCACAGGATACGGTGCTTTTCAACGACTCGATAAGGTTGGATTCGGTTGGCTGGTTTCAATAAGATTTAGCTAGTAAAATAAAAAATTCGCGGCTCACACATTTATTGTTTACAAACAAACTGGGAGCATTGGACCCTTGAGTTTAGGGTGCGTTTCGTTTTGTGGAGGCAGATTTTGGTACCGGCTATATATTGGGTGGCTGAAGCTTCCCCAAAATCGGCAGTCAAAATTAAGATACCTGATAATGCCAAAACATGATTGTTGCAATTTTTTGCTTTCAGATTTAACATTCGATACGGTCGAGTCGACGCAACAGACGAAGAAGTTGAAGCCGCGGCCAAAGCTGCCGATATTCATGACTCTATTTTAGGCTTTAATGAAGGTATGCACGTTTCCACCTTTTATTTCCAGATTTTCGATTTCAAATTGAGAACTTAGGTGCATTGACTGTTGAGTGATCTCTTGCCATCGTCACATTTTTTAAATAGAAATTTTCGTTGCAGGATATGAAACGAAAGTTGGCGAGCGCGGTTTGAAGTTGAGTGGCGGTGAAAAACAGCGCGTCGCTATAGCCAGAACACTACTCAAATCACCGACATTTGTTTTTCTTGACGAAGTATGACAAGAATTTGGATATCGTAAAACACTATCCCTGATTTTCAGGCGACTTCCGCACTGGACACACAAACAGAACGGAACATCCAAGCGTCACTACAGCAAGTTTGTACTGGGCGAACTACCGTAGTCATTGCTCATCGGCTGTCCACCATTATTGGTGCAGACGAAATCATTGTTCTTCGAAAGGGTGGCATTGCCGAAAGGGGAACGTAAGTTTCGTCATGACTTTGGATATCTTATTTATTGAGAGAATAACACAAAACGTGAGAATTCACACGCAAAATGTCATAACAATGTACCAGTGCATCGGCAAGCAGAGAGTGAAATTAAATTCAAAAAACGATTGTGCAAATTGTGCATTTGACTACAGATCTGGCTTTTCAGTTCATAAAATAAACAACATCAAATGACGGAATTGTTGTTTTGTTACTATCGTTCTAAAAAATTTAATAGAGCTTTAAAAAATTATGATTATATTGAGAATTGACTGACAGGCACCTATTTCAGGCACAAAGATCTCTTGGAAATGAATGGCCTTTACCATGAAATGTGGATGCAGCAGCTCTCCCCAGAAAAAAATGTTTCGGCTGATATCAGTGATGCAGAATAGGATGTTGAAGTATAAGTACATCAAATTCAATATATTTTATTTATGTTTGTACGGTGTTCGTAGGCTGTGTAGATTTGTTTTAGCTGACTGCATATCCGTTTCGGATTCCAAAGAATTATTATTTTTGCCCAAAACTTTCTCTCTGTACAGAACATTTACCATATCTTTCCAAACCAATCAATTTTTTTGTATCTTGAAAAAGTTGAACTGGTGATATGGTAGGTTTCAAGAAGAAGCGAAATCTTGCTGCTCTTCAACTGATTTGAGTAGAAGGCTACAGCACAGCAAACAACAAATGCGAAGCATAGTGTCAACATACTAAATACGCCAATGCCATTACTGGTTGTGTTGTGACGCTCAGAAAGGCAAATCTACCGTACTTTAAAGACCCTGGTGCGGATAAAAGAATTGGTGGAAACCACCATTTGACAAAGGGCTCGTCAACTGATGCCCTAATTAGCCTGAGTGACGCGACTCTGGTCAGTCGAGTGAGGAGTCGCGGTCGAGAGAGTCGGTCGCGCCCTACACTCACTTTACGTGTTGCCGTATGTTAATGTGTCCTTTTGGCTCACTCGAATGTCCCGCCAGATATCAAAATAGTGAGCCAATTAGTTGCCGCGGTGGAGTGACAACCTGTCGCGCCCTCCTCTCAGACTACCAGGTGGCAGCTCTATCCGCACCAGAGCCTTTCAGAAATAGTAGCCCTGGGCCACTATTGTTTTTACCTCCCTGGACTCTGGGCTACTATTTCTGCGTGGACTATTATTATTTCAACCTCCTCATGAGCTCCTCGTTGTAGTCAAAATTCATGAAAATAGCAATTTTTTCAAACAATTATTTCACAAATTACATTCATTGACCTGTTTCTTTATGCAAAAAAGAATGAAAGAAGTTAATTATAAATTCGGATTTCGAAATATGGTTCGATATCGTACTGGCAGGTTTGTGTCAGCTCGTACGGACACGTGCCTTGCAAGTCAAATTTCAATCCATCGAACGTTGAGTAATGCGGATCACCGATCAAGCATGTTTGTCGTGTTTTCACAACACAATTGCCCCATTGATTTGTCAAATAGCCTTGTTTACAGATACAGTTGATTTGGCGGTTCGCGACGAAACAGTCGGAATTTTCCACGCAGGTTGTATCTGTACATTGAAGCAAAGATTCGCAGTTGTAGCCCAGTGTACTGTCAGGGCAATCACATCTGAAATTGCCGTAGGATGATTTGGAAAACACCGCAATGTATTTTTCTTCGATTTAGGGCCACATAAAAGTATCTTTACTTTTCGGTAGATATTCTTATATGTAAAAAACAGGCGCGTAGTTAGAAATCGGTAATTGGGAGGACAGGAGGGGACTCGATCGCTCTCCAGTTGAAGGGGGAATCGAAATTTTCAGAGGTGGACCAATATAATTTTTTTGGGCGCCTGACGACCTCCTCCCCCCCCCCCCGTTCACCCACTTGCTACGTTCACCTCCTGATAGAAAAACTCGACGCATCAATCACCAGTTCCACTGCCAATTGCTTACGGTATATATATGTGACTGTTTGCACCTAGCCAACGTTCACTTACGTATAAAACGAAGTCAGTGTTAGTGAGTTTTTGCAGGTGCCTCCGTTCTGGCAAGGAGAAGAGACAGTGCAGGGATCTTTGACTTTTGGAACACAATTTTTTTTCGAATCGACGACGTATCCATCTTTGCAAACGCATTTACTTGAAGTTACACACGGTGGTACTTTGCGGGACGCGACTTGACAGATTTTTCCATCGGCGCAGGAATTAAATGATCAAGGCCGTGTCACATTACCAAAGCTGCATTTCTTGATGTCGTAGTCATAGCATTCGTGAAACAATTCGCAATTAACATCAGTGGCCCATTCTGGACACTCGCGTCTAAAAGATACAATGGTATACGTGAGGTGTTTTTTTATCAAAAAAATCATCGTGTCGCCGAAATTTGTTGAATTTGTAAATTTCGAGCCAAAATTTCGATCCGAAAAGTGATACGGTTGGTGCCTCCCCCTCTCCCAGGTGTCAAACTCCCCCCCTGAGAGGGTCAGCAAATATTTTTCTCCACTACGTGGCGAAAACGTTTTTTCGCGAAAAGTCGATATCCAGTGTTAGGGGTGTAACCGTAACTTTGACATGCGTTACATTCACATAGGCCATTTAGCGTCGTGAGCAGTTTATCAATCTCGACAAGTAGCGCTTCTTTCGACAACAGATTGTATATCAATAGATATGTCACCAATTGTACTATTACTGTGGGCTTGCACTTTTCCGGTAGACACAATCAGCAAAAAAAGTGCACCACATTCAAGTAGGAAAAACATTTGAGGTGACAAACATACGAAGTTTATCTGCGGTGCGAATAATCACGTTTTGCATTATGTAATCGCACCGCAATCACAATAATACAGACAATCACACCGACATTACAATAAAATTTTTGCTGTTTTGACACAACACTGCGCGCGGATAGAGTTTTATTATCACAAGTGCTGAAGCCACTTTTTTAGGCGGGGGCCGGAGTACCGGAAGCATTTGCCTTATCTGCCTCAACGTAAATTCTGGCCTGACTGCTGTTGTTGATACGAAATGTTCCTGCATTCTCGCACTGATGTCTGCGCGAAGCGTTGTTTCCGTTATACAGAGTGAGCAAAGATATTGGGATGAACTTTTTTTGGACCTTTCTTAGCGCAGGGTTGACCAAATTAGACGGTTGATAGCTCATTTGATAGCCAGTTTTCCGAGAATTTATGCTGGATAGGTG
>JAQGCX010001406.1:0-11124 GCA_034700205.1 Plectus parietinus
CAGCCGGAAAACTGCTGACCGTGTGCCAAGCCGGATAATCGCAGTATTTTTATTTTTTGTTTTGAATTCCCGCCAACGGTATCCTGAAATTTTATCATTTTTATAAATGGTGTAGCCGGTTTTTAGCTCTATCCAAAAAGCTTAGGCTCAGCTCAAACGGTTGAGTGTTCGCCGAGAACGAGCTCTCAGAGCGAACCGTATCAAAAAACGGACATTACTAATGGATCCACTCAGGTTTGGCTACGCTACAGCCGGAAAACTGCTGACCTGCTAAAGGCGCCTGCGCGCGCAGCGCGTAATTTCGTGAGCATGTGGGTGAGCGCCGAAGCCAGCGGAGGTCCAGGGGGGAGAACCCCCAGGAAATTTTGAAATTTTAACATGATTTACATGAAAAATTAGAGCATTTCCAGCATCATTTACCCCTTTACAATCAGAGTAACAAACAATTGCAGCAACTTACTTTGCACTATACTTTGAATTCTTTTTGATTGCATGGCAAACATCTTCCCACGTTAACAGGAACTGATGCAACTATGTGGTAAAGGAGCAAAAGGAGCACTCAAAGCTCCAAGGAGCAAATGCATGACCGCATGCATGTACAGGGTGTTGCAAAATTCCGTTCCACCCTACGTACAGCTCCAACAGTGTAGTAGGAAGCGGTCTTTTGCATTCGAAAGAGCAGAAAAAATAAGGCAGAAAAACAGATTTTCAGCCGGTTCGACGTTGCGTTACAGCTATACAATTTGCGGTTTCTCGGTGTTTTAAGAGTTTTTTGTGGTTTCTCCATCTTTAGCATCGTTCTCAACAACACTGCAGCCAAATGGACTGAAAATTTGGCGTTCTTCCTCATTTTTGATGCTCTTTCAAATAATATTAACCGTATTTATCTCCGATGATTGTGGCAGCCTGTTCAGTGGGGTAGAACAGAATTTTGCAACGCAAAACCATGTCCAAGACTTCTAGTGCAGAACACCTTTGCATGACGGCGAGTCAATTTTTTATTTCTTTTAAAGAAAAAATAAGACGGGAAAACTGGGCAAAATTTCAGCCAATTTGGTGAAAACCAAAACCGCATCGAGAACGACCAAAAATTGATTTTTCGTCATTTTGCAGGAAGTGGGTTTTTTTGGAAATTTTTTTCACCATTGGCGGCGACATTATTGCCGAACCGGCTGAAAATTTGTATTTCTGCTTTATTTTTTATGCTCTTTCGGATGCAAAAGACCGCATCCTTCTACACCGTCTGGTTGGAGCTGTAGGTAGGGTAGAACAGAATTTTGCAACACCCTGCACATGCATTTTAGATCGATTACATTTGACTATCCGTACTTAAGACCAAATTATCACTGATCAAGAAATCAGACCATCCCGTTCATCGAACTCAAAGCAATATGAACGAAACTGCCTACAGCAAAATTTCTAGGGACATTATTACTCTCATTCGCCGAGGACAATCTCAGTCTGCGCTGAATTGATCAGCAAGACAATGCCTGAAATTCATGTGATTTGACGATTTGCAGGCAATTTGCTGATAAACAAGTTGATTCCATTCCATGACGATGAACCGCTACTATGCGTCCCACCCAAAAAGAATTTGGGCCGGAAACCCTCTCATTCATACCTAACTAAAAGTGTACACACACAGATATGCAGATGTAGGCCGTTTAATATTCACCTCTGCTTGGTTCACATTATTTTTCACAATAGTTTATGGCTTGTAACCGACTATAATCAACGCAGTTGATTCGTTTTTGTACGATAAAACTTTAAGTGAACATATATGTCCTCATGAACACTGTACAGCGATCTTGGACATCTGGCGATAAATCAGGCATGTACTCCACAAGTGCGCAGAACTTGACCACTTCCTCCAACTTCTGCTGCGAAAATTTCGACAAATAACCCATCGCTAATTTCTTGGCCAGTTTTGCTAAAACAGACAAATTCGATAAATTAACAAAAAAATGAACCGCTGAAGCCACTTACTGCTCCCAAAGAAGCTAGCTCCATTGACACTGGTGCCAAGACACCAAACCGTCAAGGTCACGGCTACAAGCAAAGTCGTACGCTGCAACATGGCTGAATTCCTGCATGCGCTACTCGCTTTCAATGTTCTTATGTACAAGACCAAGTTAACTCGATTTGCCACTTCATTCCGAAATAATAAAGCAGCGCACAAATCAATCACCCCGCCACCTACTTGCGATGACGACATAGTGCAACGTCACAGGTGGTGGGTTAGTTGCTTGGTGCTGCATGGGAGAAGTACAGTATAATACAAGGACTGGCTGTGTCCTGGAGGGAAGACCGTTGGTGGATGGCATGGCTCATTCTACAGAGTGTCTCAAAAGTCTCTACAAGCGTTTGATTGCGAATATCTCAAAGGAGAAGAGAGCAATCGATGAGCGGTTTTTGCGCTGTATTCACCTTTATCTAACTTAGATTTTCATTTTTTAATCTTGTAATTTAAGTTATTAATTGCTGTAATTAAATCCTCGATCAATCACTGATCTGAAGAACGTTATCACAGAAAAGATGCGACAGATTACAAACGAAATGATCGAAAATGTCACCGAATCTGTATCGGGGCGCATGTTGAGATGTATCGATGTTGAAGGGAAACAGATCGTGGACTAAAATGATATCAGAAGTCGAATTTTAACAAATGCTAAAAATCTAAGGTAATAACTGAATGTTCTTAGCGTGTCGGCAATGCTGACCCGAAAAATAACGGTACCTACCCACCTCCCCCGGGATCCAACCCCCCTGGCCTCGGACCACAGCTTTAAGTATGCTCTGGGTGGTGGATCCCCTTGCAGTACGAACTTCTGGGATGAAAGTTCGAGAAAGTTACAGTTCGAAGTAAACACCCGGCCAAGCCAGCGCAACTCCTACTTCAATCACGTGCTGTTTGTCGGGACTGAAATAACCGGGCAACATGTCAAAAAAAATAGCGTAGGCGAATGCAGAATAGATTTGTTGTTGCGCAGTTGCAGACTTTAGCCTGCAGAAACATTTGGCAGCAGGCACAAAGTTTTTGAAAGCGAGCGAGCAGTATCAGCTGGTTGTTGGGCCCAGGGTTCGGGCGTCAGCTGCTTGCGCAGGAGGCGAGGAAATGATTGATTTTCGCCAGTTGCTGTTTTTGTTTGGCCGGTTTAAAAGTTTCAAGTTACCCCTAAATTTCCAGTGCTAACGAATTGAACAACCCAACTGCACACGTCATTCGAAAAGTTTGACATGAAAACGGCCGTTACGTTCATTTTCTGCTGTCTTTCAACGGCATGCCTCTCCTATCCATTGGTATGTTTTTGGAAGAACACTTTCAATGTTGGGCAAGGAGATGACGCTTTTTACAGTTTTTTTATAATCTGCAAATTATTGTTATTTTTGAGCACACCGAAAATCATATCATCTGTTATGATTAAGTAGTCAAGCTTTTCGATTATCTGCAATACAAATTTACGAATGAATGCGGTAAAATCATTGTTTCAGCATGATGGTTCAAAGGACAGCCCCGAAACATCAGCGGAATCAGTTCTCAACTCTTCCGAAGTAGTCATCAGCACGAGCCCCGTGGTGCTTTTGGCAGCCGCCCCAGTGGAAATTCGGCGAAAACGGGAAGATGTGCCGCCGCCGCCAACTCCATCCGAGGAACTCGCCAACACCACTCCGCTTGTGATTATGGATGGCGATGCCGATCAATGGGAGCGTCGTCGACGAGAAGTTCGGCGAAAACGGGAAGATGTGCCGCCGCCGCCAACTCCATCCGAGGAACTCGCCAACACCACTCCACTAGTGATTAAGGATGGCGATCCCGATCAGTGGGAGCGCCGTCGACGAGATGTTGAACCTCCACGCCTACTCACTGAATCTGAAGAATCGTTGTCCGAAACACTGAATAAGGAACAAAGTCGAATTCGTCGCGCTGGCCAACGACACTTTACGATTGTCGAAGACCTGAGCAACTGGACCTTCACTCCCAGAAAGCCAATAACTCTGCGTCGCGGTCGCGGAGCGGAGCAAACGGTGGAAGACCTTGGAATGCCAGTGCTGAAAAATCGGATGGAGAAGGAGAAATATTTGAAAAGGAAGGAAATCGAACTGCTCCGTTCTCGCCGCGGCGAAGTTGTAGAGGATCTTGGGATGCCGGTGGTCAATGACCACGAAGACGTTGAACCTTCAGATCTCCCCGTCAGCAATCTTCCTGAAGATCTTGGTCTGCCCATCCCAAAAGATGACGAGTCATTACGTCGGCGCCGGCGATCGCCCAATGACGATTCTCAACCACATAAGACTGAAGTGGAACAAGGAAAAGCAGAAGAAACTGACTCAGCAGCCAAAGAAATTGACTCAGCATCGAAAGAAACTGACTCAGCAGCCAATGAAACTGACTCAGAAGCCTTAGAACATCAGCCAGATTTCGAAGTTCATGATCTTCCCCCTGACAGGAGAAGGAAACGATCCGCTGAAGAAAAAGTGCCACACAAAATGCCTGGAGTTTCAGCAGTCGAGGAAGCAGGACTGGTTGCTACACAGGAGCAGCAGAATGCACATGTTCGTGGCGAGGATACTCCAGAAGAAAATCCAGAAAAAAATCCAGAAGAAAATCCAGCAGAAAATTCAAAAGAAAATCCAGAAGAAAATCTAGAAGGAAATCCAGAAGAAAATCCAGAAAAAAATCCAGAAGAAAATCCAGAAGAAAATTCAAAAGAAAATTCAGAAGAAAATCCAGAAGAAAATCCAGCAGATATTGCAGATAAAAACGATCGCCGACGACGTTCATCGGTTCAAGGCAAAGTAGGTGTGACAGGTACAGAAATGAACACTGAAGGCGAAGAACTCGAAGACGGTGAAGGACACACAAAGACTGGAATGGCTAAAAGATCTTTGGCCGAGAGCACTTCCGATACTGTGTGGCAGAGTACTGATTCGAAAGACTGCAAGGGACATATATTTTGTTGATTATTTGCTTTATGGACCAATGTTTTACAGTGTGGTGCGGTATGACATGCAGTATGCAAAATTTGCATGTTAAATATCATTTGACGATGAGACATTATAATTATCGCATTGTCTTTGAATATCGTTTACTTGTTCAGCAACTTCATATGTTCCACGGTGTAAAAAGAGTTTAACTGACGACTTCTCATGCAGCAAAAGTCATTTTTATTATTCGATTGCAGTTGCAGTGATACAATTCATGTTTCTCAGTGATTGTAAGATATTATTTTGGATGTATCAATGTAAGTATGTGAAATATAAATAGTGTGCAAAAAATTTGGATCGAGCGCCAAATGTTCACGATGAAATTAACTTCTAGAAAAAAAAATCGGGAGTTATATCGGGCTAAAAGACACAGTGTGCAGTAAAACATTCTCACAATGAACTGGTGAAGAATTCTTCACTGCCCAAGGTGATGTATCGTTTTCAACAGTTTTCCAAGCGCTGGCAGCCTTGCTTGCCGATGTGAATTTGTCATCGATCAAAAAAGGTTGCAGCAGCAAGTGCAGCAAGCTGCGATTCTTTCTGGATACGAAACGAAAGTTATGGTCTCATGAATCGTTTCCTCATTTCTGTTCTATCTCGATCACTCAATGATCGATGGCTATCAGCTGTTATTGAACTTGTTGTTGTTTACCACTGTTTTAGCTTTAAACACCCTTGTTTTCACCTCTTTCCAGTGTCTCCGAACACAACTGCAGAAAATTCACTGCTTACGTTCAAAATGAAAACTTCCTTAGCAGCTCTAATTATTTTTGGCTGTCTGTTGACGGCTGGCTTCACCTTCATTTGGCTGCTGGCTTCGTCAACTAAATCGGTATGATTAGATGAATAAATACCGTGATATTGTGTAAACCAGTGATGTTCGTGGGCCGGCCCGGGCCAGCCCACGGCCCACAAAATTTCAAAAATCGGCCCGCGGGCCGGCCCGGCCCACGGCCACCCTTTTTCCGTGGGCCTAGGTGGGCCGCGGGTCTATTTCGAGCATTGACTTTGCTTATCTGAAGAAAATGTTACTTTGTGAAAGAAAGTTTCAGACCAGTTCAACGGCCGAACAACATGACGATTTGGATCAATTCAATCGTCAGCGACGAGCACACCCAAGATCAACTTTTCTTCCCCATCAATCGGCGTCTATGCTTTTGAAAGTCGAGCCCAAGTTACGTATACCAGCCAGTCGAAGTCAATCAAAGAGAGCAGCTCAACTGATAGCACCTCAAGCTATGAATATCTACGAAGAACCATCCGTCGTAACCAATGAGACGATAACGAAGCAACCTGCCGCCAAGCAATCGTCAACTGAAGAAAAAGCTGTTGTCGAATCTTTGAATGTGGAGAAGAAAAATAAACGAGTTCAGCGAGATATTCTTGAAGGCAGTCTTCCAATGCCAGCCGTTCTCGAACATCAAAAAGCAGCTGAAGAATCGGTCAGAGAAAAGAGGGAACCTCAACTACTATCGCGTATCACTGAGCCCTTTGCGGGAAGTTCTGAGACAGAAAATGATGAGGTGACTGACAAACCTGATTCTGGAGAATCTTCCACTGATGCTCGAAGCAAACGATCGGCGCAAATAAATCATAAGGACACGACGCCGATGTTTGAAGTGAAGGGGATTCAAGAACCATCGACAGCGCCTCTCACTGTAGATCGAATTCAATTTGAACCTGAACTATCGGCTGAAGCGCTTATTGCCGAAGAAGTATTGCCGCCTCTTCAACGATTTCAACGCGAAACAGAAGAAGACGGAGCAGGTGAAGCTGGTCCAGCTGGCGGATTGAGCGCTGGGAAGATCGAACCTTCAGATGAAGCTGGTCCGGCAGGCGGATTGAGCTCTGGGAAGATCGAATCTTCAGATGAAGCTGGTCCAGAAGGTGGATTGAGCGCTGGGAAGATCGAGCCTTCAGATGAAGCTGGTCCAGCAGGCGGATTAAGCGCTGGAAAGATCGAGTCTTCAGATGAAGCTGGCCCAGCTGGTGGGTTGAGCGCTGGAAAGATCGAGTCTTCAGGTGAAGCTGGTTCAGCTGGTGGGTTGAGCGCTGGCGATGTGGAGCCTGCAGGTGAAGCTGGTCCAGCTGGCGGACTGAGCGCTGGGAAGATTGAACCTTCAGATGAAGCTGGTCCAGCAGGCGGATTGAGCGCTGGAAAGATCGAGCCTTCAGGTGAAGCCGGCCCAGCTGGTGGGTTGAGCGCTGGCGATGTGGAGCCTGCAGGGGAAGCTAGTCCAGCTGGCGGAATGAGTGCTGGTGTTATCAAATCTGCAGATGATACTGTAACTGTTGCTGCGATCGTCAATGAAGAAAACAACAACTGAACTTGTACAAATATAATCAAAAAAAATCGAAGCTTCAGGAGACTAATGGTGCTGTTATTGTTTACACACATCATTGTACATAATAAATCATGGCTCATGATTGCACTGCTCAAATATAAGTAAACATGATAAGGCGTCCAACCGAGTTGCAGCTTGAAAATTTGTCATTGACACTGCTTGGAGCAAACAGAGTGATGTGGGTTTACGATCAGCTGCCCGCCAGTTGTTTTGCTGTTGACGCAATACGGCACGTCTTTAAAAGTGGCCGACTTCCAAAATCTTTTCAAAGTGATCCGAGCACCTGTCTCAACCAGTGATGAAACTCTCTGCCATTCTACTGCTGCTCGTCGTTGGACTATTCCAGTTCAACTGCGCACACCCTGTGGTGCGTTTACATCGAATTGATCGTTTTTTAGTTGGGTTTCCCACAGTGCTGTTCCGGACCGGGCCCGGGCCAGTAAATTTTTGACTGGGCCGGGCCGGGCTTTTTTTTTGACGAAATATCCGGGCCAAGTATTTCATTCAAATGGCGTGTTTCTTGTAAACTGTCAGACAATAAATTTACCATAACAATAACTCAATTTTGCACTCAAAATAACTACTTTATATTTTACTGATGTTTTGCACGACATAACTGGCTTGCGGGCGAAAAATCACTGCCGGGCCCGGGCCGGGCTTTTTTTTTGAGAAAATTTCCGGGCCGGCCCGGGCCGGCCTGTGAACAGCACTGGTTTCTCAACAATCTTCATTCTTCTTTTTTTTAATTATGTCGTTTTCAGCGTCATCGATACATAAATTATCATGGTGATGAGGACATTACCGCGGTCGAAGCTCCTCCAGCGATCCCGCGCGATTTCAGCAGCTCATCAGAGCTTGACGAAGGCGTCAAAGACGATGATTATTACTCAATGCGCAAACGAAGACAGCTTGAGATTCTACCTGTTGTTGTACCAGTACCAAATGAAAACAAAGCAGAATCCAATGAGAATGAATATGGAACTGAAGACGGAAATCAACGAAAACGACGAGACTTAGATGAAGAAGATAAAGAAGATATAATTGCTGCCACACCACCGCCATTTTTACCTTCGTCTGATGACGAGATTGAACAGAATTGGAGGCGCGTGCACCGAAAACGACGAAACTTAGATGAAGAAGTTAAAGAAGAGATAATTGCTGCCACACCACCGCCGTTCTTACCCTCTTCTGAGGACGAGATTGAAACGAATTGGATGCGCATGCACCGAAAACGACGAGACTTAGACGAAGAAGATAAAGAAGAGATAATTGCTGCCACACCCCCGCCGTTCTTAGACTCATCTGATGAAGAGATTGAACTGAATCGAATGCGCCGCCACATTGAATCACCAGAAGATTCAGGTACTAATCGTGTATGGACGGTATGATGACGATTGACCAAGAACCTGTTAGGGGAGCATGATTCCTATATGTTAAGTACCTTAGAGGGGTCCAGATGACTGAGAAAGTGATGGTGGCTTAGGCTAGCATGTGCACTGCTAACTAAGCCTAAGCCTAAGGCAAACAAGGGGTCCTAACAGGTTATCTAACAGGGGTTTTGGTCAATCGTCCTGGTACCATACGGACACTGTGCAAATGATACCGTAGACCACACATTTGTTTATTGTTGTGTGTAACCATTCTCAAACATTGAACAGTTTTTTGCGTGAACATAAGCGAGTTTCCACACTGTGGACTGCCTATTACAACGCGTATCTAATAAGAAGTGGGACTGCAAACAATATTTAGATGTAATTTACAATAAACTTCTGTTTATTATTTATCCCCCACCCGCCTTTGTTGAGTGACTTGAGCAATGCAAACTCGATAAATTAATCGTTCTTATGTGCTTCAGATGAAAGCCGGGATAGCGACGAAGATTTGGGCGAGCATCGTCTTCCTCGCCAAATTAAACAACGACGCAGACGTGTCAGAAATCTGGACAACAGAGATTCAGAAGAAAAAGACGAATGGAGAAATTTGGATCCGATCGACACGGTCGGGGGTCCACTAGTCCGGAGACGCAGAGACAAAAGTGATTCGGAATCTGATGAAGATGACCGATTGCAACAGAATGATCAACGCCACTTGATCGGAAACTCGAAGCGAGACAGAAGTAACTCTGATTCAGATGAAGACGAAGACGACAGAGTACAAGGGACTGGGGAACGTCACATGATCAAATCTTCAAGTGATCAGATGGATGCTGATGATGAAGGCGCGGTTCGATCGCCTCGTGGTGTTGATAAAGAAGTGTCAACGCCTGTCGAAGCGGAAGAAGGCGGTTCGCACCTTCACACCCGTCCCCGCCCCGTGAACGACGATGAAGAAGAAGAGCCGCTAACACGAAGATATCGAAGGAGAAGGGAGTTGAAAAAACCGCGCAAAAACCGCAGATCAGTTGCCACTGGTGAAGACGGCTGGTGAATGGCGCCCGAGAAAGCTGAACGACGAAGGCATCATACTCGTCTCTGATTTCTTGCCATGATATCTCGAATGCTGATAATGTAACTGATCAGCTCATACAATATCCTGATCTATATGTACAGTGCTTGTGTCTTGTGTCTACAGTGTTTGTGTACAGTACTTGTAAAAAGTCATGCTTCACTTATATTTGACTGACTAAACACAAATATTTCAAATTCAAAATAGAGTAAAAATGGAATTTCAGCCGACAAATTAATAAGCGTGCTATCCAATTTGGCTCTTTTCCAATTCCAATCTCAACTACGTTTGAAGGAAAAAACACCGACCGGCCGTGTCTGATTAAAAATGTACGGTAGTTAATGTCATTTGGAATGGATTACGCAATATTTGGATTACGCAATGCAATGTTCCGCTTTCGTCAATTCTTGTCAAAACCCCATTGATATGTATCTTAAAATGATCGCAGTGGTTAGTTTTGCACTAAAAATAGATAAAACAGCGTAATTATCAATTTTAAAGGGTATGAAACAGTGCGTAATCCATTCCAAATACTTTTAACTATCACACATTTGAATTCTGACACGACCAACCCGAGTTTTTTCGTTCAAACGTAGTTGCTGCGAAGTGCCTAATTCAGTTGTTAAACAATGGAAAGTTCTGAAAGGTTGCGCGAGGACAGATCGTACATATATGAATGCGATTAAATTCGATGCATTAAATTCGATAAACTGATGACCACCTGGCGACGATAACAACACATAGATAGTATGAATATGTAGCTTGCATGTCTGACCGAAGTGCAGCGCAACGTACGCTGTGTTCTTCAACTTGCGCTTTATCAGCGGTCAGCTGTATGGCCTCTAACCAGTGATGGGCCGGCCCGGGATTTTCGTCGAAAAAAAAGCCCGGCCCGGGCCCGAGCCCTGCCTGGCCGAAAGAGAAGCTTTCACGCGTCGCAATTTAACACATTGGCACAAAGCCACATTACCAAAAGTAGATATAGACGTCAATTTGACTGATTGGCAAGCTCAAAATTGACTTTTTGCACACTTTATTCAGTCAAATAAGTTGTTCTACATATCGATAATTTTGAAGTGTTATATTCGATAATTTCTCTGAAAATCGACCCGGCCAATTTTTTCAGGCTCGATACTTTCCTTCCTGAACATCACTGCCTCTAACCCGTCGCAATTGTGTCAACGACTGGTTGCCGCGCTTTCCACTCGTCGCTGAAGAACACATAGTTCACTATTGTCACGCTCTTTCGCGTTTTTATCAACGGTTATCATCAGACATGGGCACGTTTTTTCCGTTGGGTGTGGTAGCGATCCCCGGCTGGGGGTCACCAAAATCTCAAAAAATTTTC
>JAQGCX010001407.1:0-11115 GCA_034700205.1 Plectus parietinus
GCGTAGCCTCTTTGCGTGGTGGCGTGTGCTCAAACAATTGATACGCATTTTGTGCTCTTATCCGGTTTCGACTGTATTTTGACAGTGATCTTCAGCGACACCCAAAGATGTTTTTGGGGGGAGTAGGGGATTAACCCCCCGAACCCAGACCGAAGTGGGCCGGTTGGGGGGACCGAAGGCAGGAAAAAGAAGGTACTTTTAAAAATATTTTCGGGCGGGAATTCAAATTTTAGTACTAAAATTTGAATTCCCGCTCACAAATTAGGTTACGATATGCAAATTTATGCAAATTTTTGGGGTACGGTATGTGAACCCCCGCTCGACTTTTAGTTTTCGTCATGTTAACCCCCCTCCAACTTTTTCAGCCGAAAACACCTATGACGACATCCCACGGCATCTGTGGGTGGGCGCCTGTGGATGTTTTTCGGATGGAGATCGGATTCCTGTAGGACAGTTGCACATCCAGCACAACAATCCATTTGCTCTACCACAACAATCCGCCCGCTCTAGCCGGCGGCACGATCACGCGGAGGGGGAGAGGTCCGGTCATTTGTTCGAGAAGAACAGACAGTTGATCGCCGCGTCGGCTGTCAGCAGACATGACCATCGGACGATCGAACCGACGTCGATCGCGTCGGGCGCTCGTTTAAAATCGCCGTCATCAATTGTCCCGACTCTTGCGTGTGTGGGTAAACACGGCCGAATTCAGGCCAACCCCATCGTCCTATTCTCGTGCGTCGCGTGTGTGTCGCCGTTCACGGGGCACCTGCCCGCCATTTGCCCTCCCTCAACCAACACCGACATTTCCATTTTCCCTTCGCCACACGACACAGTCATGAAGGACCTGGTGGGCGATTTTTATGGCGTCTATGGCTTGTTCGTAGCGCGACATCCGTATCCTTTTATTATCTGCCCGGTCATATTAACCATTGTGCTCAGTACGGGACTGTTGCAAATCACTGTCAAGGACGATCTACGGTTTCTCTATTCGCCAGACAATTCGCAATCGCGGTGGGAGTATGAGGTACGTTGGAGGAATTTCGTTATTGAGAGAAAACTTCCTGATACACAGCGAATCGTTTATGTGACCTGTGACATGATGTATGCAGGGCCGGATCATTGTTGAAGACAACGAAGACATGTCTTCGGGCCCATCCGACCGCCGTAGTACAAAAGGGGGCCCCCTCCAAAGTCGCCAACGGAGGGCCCTGGACCCATCGGATAAACGGCTTAGTACATGTGTATTCGGGCCCCCGGACCCATGATTCGGCCCTGGATGTATGCAAGGGTGCGAAAACCGGAAGAATTCCGTTCCTCTAATTTTTAGGACGAGACCGTAAAAAACTTTTCTGTTAATGTAGTTTTTTCCGAAACGTGAGAATTTTTATCAAAGCATTAAAAAACGGCAATGAATAGATACACGAAAAATACCGAATGGTTTTTGGAAACGTAATCTGATCACAAAATCAGATATCTTTTGGAATGAGTAGTTTTCCATGCTTTGATTTGGACAATATGTAAATGCACAGTGCTCGTCTCAAAACGACAACAGATTTAACTTTTATCCCAAAAAACAAAAATAATGTCTGTCATTACTTATATTTTCAACTCGAAATTGAAGAAAATTTACATTTTTTTAATGGTATTCTTTCACTCAGAAAATTTGCGTGTTGTGTACTTCCCCTGCACAAATCACAACTAGTACTTGACGGTCACAGTTCAGGGGCCTATCCTATGCCATTATCCCAACACATTGTTGAATTACTGAAATTAAGGTGCACCGTCAATTTACTGGCGACGGAAACAACAGCACTCTATTGGCGTTGGCGGTTGAATCGTCCAACCGATCGGCGATGAATCTGCTGACCGAAAATCGGGCTGGCGTTCTCTCCCGCTTCAACGGATTCGTCCTGCAGAATATGACGGTATCGCTGGGAGGGCGCAATTACAACTTTGGGAAGGACATATGCTCACGAATGGACTTCTGTCCAGAAAGTAACGTTATCGTCACCACCTTTTTCGACTCTTACTACAGCCGATTGCCGAAAAGAGACTCCCGCATACGTCTGACTTATCCGCTGATGCAGTATTTTGACTTTAAATTCTTCCTACCGACGCATTTGTACGGCGTTATCGTAAATGGATCCGATGAGATCACCGCCATCGACATGATTCACCTGATATATCTCGTCCCTGGATTTGGCAATTTTTCCGCAGACGAAGTCAGTCAGGCGCTGGAAAATGGCCTTCTTAAGCATTTAAATGGTAAATTAAGCGTTCAATTACAAATAGGATCATTATCAATCACAAATTACTTGTGGCAAATATGCAGGAAGACTTGTAGTGACATGCGCAGATGTTTATTGGGGTTTACAGGCAAATTAATTGCTCAACAAACGGGTAAAACAGGCATTGCCCTCAAACTTTCGTCGGCCAAACCTATTTACCAGTGTTGCAACTAAGTAAGTTTCGAAACTTGGTTAGTTACTTAGTTAGTTAATGTCTTAAAAATTACTTAGTTAGTTACTTAGCTGGCGACCAAAAAACTGGCGACCGTGCGATATGCGCGCATGCGCTCTTTGACGTAAATGGTCGCCAGTTTTTGGGCTGTAGCTCAGCCAAACTGCAATATTTTTCGCTGAGATGTTTTTACATACTCGTGACAATCAGGGGAACAACTTTTACGCTGATCGGGTCGATGTTAGGTTGTCGTGCGTTTTTTTGAGCAAATCTCGAATGAGTTCGAAAATCGGCTTTGAAAAAACTCGTGTTCTTGAAGTACACTTTTAAATTCCCGACAACAATTGCATGCATTCTTGTCCTTTTTCATTATGTTGTAGTCTATTTCATTCTCTATCCAAAAAGTTAAAACTCAGCTCAAACGGTTGAGTTTTCGCCGAGAATGAACTGTAAGAGTACGACCCGCCACAAAATCGGGATCTGACTTCGTGCAGCCAGTACAAACTAAATACAAGGGTTACGAAATTGAGTGCAAGATTTGCAAAATTGAATGCAAGGTTTACGAAATTGAGCGCAAGGTTTACGAATTGAGATGACAGGCGGTGTAACTGAGTTAAGTTACTTTGTTAGAAAACTTAGTTGCAACACTTCTATTGACCTGCACAATTTATTTTCATGGTGTGTAAACTGCCCTCCATTATTCTTACATCCCTCGTTTTTTCTTGCGATATCGATCTAAAATATCTGATAAATATGAGAGATTTTTCAGATTCGGAAGTGACCGACGCGCAACTGCACATGTCGATGTTCAGCCTGCGCATTTTATCGCGCGAGATCCGCAAGAATACCTCCTACACCTTCCCGTACATCTCGATCACGATCGTGTTGTTGGTGGCATTCACGGTGGCGTCGTGCATGACGGCGGACTGGCTGACCAGCAAGCCGATCGAGGCGTTCATGGGGGTGGTCTCGTCGGGCCTCGCCATTATCGCTTCCGCCGGCCTCATGTCATACTGCGGTGTGCCCTATATCAGCCAGGTGCGAAAATTTACGCCTTTACATCAATGGGCGAATGAAGTGTTTTGATTGTACTCAATGGTCATATAAATCGTCCGATAATCCGTGAGCAATCTGGGTTATTACGCCGTGGCAAAGTTCACGCGCGCGCTCTACTTCCGATTTCAAGGGCGAATGGGTTTAAGCAGAGATCGGACACACATGAACTCTTTTCTACTTTTTTTGAAAACATTTACAGTTTTACTCTATATGATTTACAAAATTCATCTGTGTAACTTTTTATTCTTCTCCATTACTTGTTAAGGACGCCGCTAAGAATGAACCCATCATGTGAACTTTTATATTGCCCTTCCTCTAATCATCAAACGGTTGATGGTTGATTGGTTGATGTACAGAGTGATTCAAAAATCCCGTTCACAATTTGTTTTTAAATAAGTCAGCCATATTTGGTCAGATAAAAGTGAAATTTGTCCTAGTTGCGCGGTTTTTTAAAAAAAAATTTGTGAAATTTGATGAGGCCTTAGTCGAGATATGGCAGATTATCGTTTGAAATTTGATCAGGCCTTAGCCGAGATATGGCCGATTGAAAAGATGTCCCATTTTCAACGCGCGCCACAGTAAAA
Source organism: Plectus parietinus (assembly GCA_034700205.1). NCBI lineage: Eukaryota > Metazoa > Nematoda > Chromadorea > Plectida > Plectidae > Plectus > Plectus parietinus. The sequence goes on from JAQGCX010001407.1 coordinate 4,101, forward strand.
AATTCATTCTGTCGCGCGATAAAAAAGTGCACCCAGTTCAACAACATTGCCTTTCTCTAACAAGTTTCTTGTTTAAAACAAGAAATTTAATGAAAATGATGTTTCCGACTGATCATCATAGCTTCTATTCATGGTCAGCGCAAAAGCGTACATTTTCATTTTTGTTCAGGCAAAAGCGAGTTTTGTATTCAATCGGCCATATGTCGGCTATGGCATGATCAAATCTCACAATTTTTTTGAAAAAATTGTATTTATTGGACTCCAGCGGTATCGGGTTTTTCCGAATAAGAGACCGGGGTCCCTTATTCGGAAAATAGGTTTTTCGGGACCTCACATTGAGTACTAAATAAGAGACCGGGTCTCTTAATAGGAAAATTGAACCCGGTGTACTATGCAAGTAGTGTATTAAATTTATTTTCCGAATAAGGGACCCGGTCTCTTATTCGGAAAATGAATCCAAATAAGAGATCCTCGGTCCCTTATTCGGAATAACCCAGTACATACACAAACATACCTGTAATCAGGGGGTCTAGCTACATACTGGCCCCCTGGAGGGACCCGTTATATAGCTAGCTACATGCACCCCTCCCCCCTCGCTGTCGGACTGGACAAGCAGTGGATAAAATGGCCCGCAGCCACTAACAGTTAAGGGTCCCCCCTTATCATTTGGCCGAAGGCCGAAAATTTTTTTTAAAGTACCGTACCCCGGCGACCCCCCTCCCCCTCCCGGTAGCCAGCATGTAGCTGACCTTAGACCAGCGTTACAGGTATTTACACAAACCACATATGAAAAAGCATTCTGTGATTTCAGGTGACGGTAATGCCGTTTTTGGCGCTGGCTATCGGTGTAGACGACGCTTACGTGATGTTGGGTGCATGGCAGGAGACGGACAGGGACGAACCGCCCGAGAAGCGCTTGTCGGCGACGTTGCGCGAGGCGGGCAGCGCCATCACCGTCACCTCTGTCACCGACGTTCTCTCCTTCACCATCGGCGTCTTCAGCACGACGCCTTCCAGTTCCATATTCTGCAAATTCGTCGCCGCCGCAATTCTTTTTGATTTCGCCTTCCAGGTAGGCAAGAAGTTAGTGCAACAGTTGGGAAACGCAACTAGAACTTTCACTCAATTTCTAAGGGTTTTATCAAGCAAAGACTCACAGAAACCAAATTTAACATTTTCAACGCTTCAACACCGTGTTTTTCCAAATCAGCCTCGGGGCTTATTTCGTTCAGCGGTCAGCAACTGAGGGATTATTTGGGTACGAAGTTAAAACTCATTGCAAACTTGATTGCTTGATGTTGTAATCATCGCAAACAGAACTCAATGCAGTGTAAAGGGACATAAATTCACAAGTTTAAATAAATCGAGTGGTATCAGACAGCAAAAAAACTACCTCATGACAGTATTTCCAAGCAAAATTCGAAAGTTATCATGCTATCCAAATAAGCCCGCGAAGCTTGTTTCGCTCAGCGGCCGCCAGGTGCGGAAATTATTAGAGAGCAGAACTAATCTGGGAGCGGGGCTTTTTTGGGAAAAACAGTATTGATCAACAACTCTACAGATTTTGTGACAATCTTTGCATTTGCGTGCGCAATGAAATATAAATATTTAGGTGTGGAACGTCTATGAAACCAAATATGACCATAAAATAATTAGCGATTTCCAGGTGACATTTTTCGCGGGTATAATGATGCTGGGTGGCAGAAGAGAGCAAGCTGGGAAGCACGCGCTGCTCGTTTGGCGTCAACTAGAACCCAATCAGTTGAGCAAAGTACGTCGAACCGGCTATGTAGGCCCCACCCAGCAGTTCTTCGGTGATTCCTACTCCACGTTTCTATGCTCTGCGCCAATGCGCTGTCTCACCATCATCCTCTACATCGCATATTTATTTGTCTCCATCTACGGTTGCTCTTTGCTGCGACCTAATTTGACACCAAGCGAACTGCTCGTTGATGATTCGCCACTGAAACATTACCTAAAGCTGGCTGAGACGAAAATCTGGTCAGAGGGCCTGATTGGCAGGGTCTATATAAGCTCCGCCCCCGACTTCAGCGCCGATCGCAAAAATCTGGAACGATTTTGGCAGTTCGTCACAGATTTGGAAAACACGCCCTATTCGATGGGAAGAAATTCGACCCAGTTGTGGCTGCAAGAATTTCAAACTTATTGGCAATACTTTTCCGATGATCAATCGCAGTTCTACACCGGTTTGAAGGGATTTTTACGGGTCGCTTTCAATAGCCATTGGAACTCGAATTTGCAATGGGCACCAAAACCTGGTGACTTACAGAAATCTGTTGTCAATAAATTCTACTTCACTACTGGGTTTCAGGTGAGTACACTCGAACCCGGATAAGTGCACAAAATGCGTATCAATTGTTTGAGCACACGCCAACATGAAAACTCACTACGCAGAACTGCGTAGCCTCTTTGTGCGGTGGCGTGTGCTCTAACAATTGATACGCATTTTGTGCACTTATCCGGCTCCGACTGTAGAAAGTGTTTGTTTAGGTGCGTCGGACGGATCTGATCGCCGATCCGAGGAGCAAACTGGCCGAATGGTTCAAGCCGAACGCCGTCAAACCAATGGTCCTCGATAAGGGCGGTAACTACTATCTGGACCGAGACGCCAAGTCGTTTCGACACATCCTCTGCTATCTTCGTCTGAAAAAGGAAAAATTTGTGCCGTCTCTAGCTCTCCCGTCGAAACCGGATGACTTAGCCAAGCACGTGTTTCCATTGAAGTCTTTCAATCAAATTGCGCTTTTTAGGCTTGTTGGCGAATGCGAAGCGTTGAATCTGAACGAGCTGAAAGAACTTGCGCTTGAGATGCTGCAAAAGTATCAGCGTACTGAGGAACAACACTTTGTCACTTCGTTCGTGCAGGTGACCTTGCACGACTTTGAAACTTGGCAGTTTGAAAAAGAGAAAGAGATGCTGCCCACGAAGAAAAAGTCGATGTCAGCGAAGCCAGACGCCGCGGCCCGCGATGGCACTACTGCTCCGTATGACGACTGGGATAATCTCTGATCTAGTGGTCGTCAGCTTTCACTCAGTTCTGTAAACTCTATTGCTCCATGGCTTTATGTGGCTTGTTCAGTTTTCTACTCGAACAAAGATAGTTCTACTTGTAAATCAGTCGCTTGCTTTCGGCTTGTTTCAAATCGTCAAATTGTATTTTGTGAAGATACTGTATTTACTGGTTTATAGTTATTAAAAAGAGCTATCCTAGAGACGGTTGCCTGTGTATCACGTCGTTACGGTATTGTCCTGGTGATAAACTTTTTTCTTCTGGAAGTTTTCTCAGTTTGCACCGGAAGATACCTCGCTATCAAAGAAAAAAATTGGAAAGTCAATCTGATGAGAAGTGAAAAAATGTCGTTCATGTCGAACAGCCAAGAAATTTCCGGTAATCGTCTGTTCGTCAAGAATATACCTCCCGATTGGGACGAAGTATGTTGGTTTTTTCTGCCGGACTTGCTGAATTGCTATTTTTGTGTATAGATGCATCAGTCCAGCAATTTCGAATCGGTACCGGTACTCGGTCCAACCCAAATTTTGATTAATTTACTGGAGATAAAGAAAAAATTTATGAAAATTTTCAATTATATATGGCGGGAATTTGAATTTTGGTGCTAATTTACTTCTGTTGCCTTAAATACCTTAAATACTTCTGTTGGACCGGTACTGATTTGTGGTCGGTCCATGCAATCGGTACCGGTCCAACAATCGGTCCGCGAAAATTGATCGGTACCGGTGCACATCTATATTTTCGTGTTTAGTGGAGCGTTTTCCACGTGTTCAAGAAGTTTGGCGTCGTCAACACGGTGCAGATGCCTCCAACGAAACCCGGCTATCAGTTCCGATTTGGGTGCGATCTTTTTCTTTCTCAGGGCAATCGATAGTTGTGCTGCCTTCAGTTTCGTGGAAATGCTGCACGAAAAGGGCGCGAAGTCGGCGTTGGAGGCGACTGGGAAGCACCAGGAGCTGATCGTGATGGATCTGCCGCATCCGTTGCACGTCGAGCCGTGTCTGCTGAACAACCCGCGCAAGACTGAATCGTCCCGTCCGCTCCTCCAGAGCCGTCCCAACTACGACGACCAGCAGCGCGCTCGTCGACCATCGGGTCCGCGTGGCGATGGCGTTGGCAACGGGCTGATCACCGAAAATGGCGAAGGGTCAGTTCCCATTTCTCAACGTTTTGTATTATAGTCAAATTTGGTCATCGGTAAAGAAAAAAACTGGGATTTGGTCTTGAAAGGAAAATAAGGACAAATGAAATTATTTTGTCTCAGGCGCTCATCGTTGACACTAACTTGTGCTCGCTGAGTATCGCTGCGGTGTAAAACACAAAAAACTCACTAAATCCCGCAACGATAGTGTGGGTTTATGATTTTCTTTGCCTGATAGGTTACAGTGTCGCACTCCCGTTTCTCTTTATCCAGTATAAAATGTTGACTATATTAGCACTGTTCGCGCGTTTCAGAGCTCTCAATGGTCACTCGCAACCGAAGCGAAGTGCTATGGGTTTGAGCCAAAAGCGCATTATCGAGCAGAAAAGTGCGCATATGGAGCCACGCGTGTCCAAGTTCAGCCACTCCGCCATCTTTTTCCAGCCTTCCATTCATCGTCACGCTGAACTCGTGCTCAACAAAGCGACGGAGGCCAGTTTATCAGTCTTTTCGCCCAGGTCATAATGGCGGTACGGACGCCATACTTGTGCAACGTCCGCCATTACGTATTACGTCACGGACCGAAAATTTAAAGATTCGTCATACGTCGCGGGCTTTTTTGCGCGGGAAGTCAAACTTCAATACAAAATTTGAATTTCGCGTCCAAAATTTGTGTATTAAGGGCTGGGCATACTTCAAACGGCCCGTTTTGAACGGTCCGTTTTGCGACCAATTACCAAGAATACATACTGCGTAATCAGGAATATATAATTCATTCTTGGTAATTGGTTGGCAAAACGGACCGTTGGAAGTATGCCCAGCCCTTTAGAGTACGGTAAGGCTATAAAAGTACATAGGATACGTCACGAGGGTCCAACCTTGCTCACGTATGACGAACGCCTCTACACAATTGTGTACCCATTTGCAGGTAACAATTCCGCTGTCTGCGATCAAAGACCCATCCGATTTCTGCGCCATCATTGACGGCAGTGCGGCCGAGCGCATGGAGCTGCAGGAGAAAATGGCGGAGCACTACAAGGACAAGACAGTGGGACTGGAAGGAGTGCAGGTGCGTACTCGTTCGCCTTCATTAGCACTAAACAGAACTTGCAGCAAGACGAACTAGTGATTCTGGCGAGAGGCGGCGGTGGTACAGGTCGAGCGAGCTACAACCGGATGCTGATCTTGAAGGGGGGTGTTGGCGAGGAGAAGGCTCTGGGACTGATGGTGGACGACACCGGCGTCATGTCTGTCGCGTGCGACAAGCTGCTGCCCATTACCGAGGAGTTCGCCGTCTTCCCCTTCCAGGTGCTGCCTGCAATTATTCTTTTTTCGATTTATTCTGCAAAATGTAAGGCTGTCTAGCTCCGAGTACTGGATAAGCGACGGAGCCTATTGTCAATACATACTAGGGCTATAACGGGGACGGAGACGGGGATGGGGATGAACAATGGGGATGGGGAAAGTACGGGGATGCGGAAAAGTCAAAATTTTTTTTTTGTGTTACCTGATCAGGTTCAAAAAATCAATGCGTATGTTTTGTGTTGGATACCGTAGTTTACTGCCCCGGTCACCGAGTTTTCCACTGTACAGTATGAGGATGAAAAATGAAAGCGAGAAAGAAAATGTAAATCAGTATGAGAGAAATGAGGGAAACGCGACAAAGTTTGAAAAACGATCATCACAAGAGTAGCAAAGAAGCTGTACAGTTATGGCCTCACTTTTTTCGAGTTTTTCAGGTGGGATTTTGCACTGGGTTCAGTACTTTGCTACTTTTGATTTCCCCACTTTTTGTGCTGAATCAATTTTTTACAGGCAATTCCGTGTGGTATGTACGGCGTCCACTGCGGTGCCGAAGAATGGGATGACGAAGCGAAGCAGGCGTTCATCAGTCTACTGCTCGGCAACGACGGCGACACCCTGGTCTCGCTCATCTCTTACTCCGGGTTCAAATCGCTCGTTCGCGTCCTCGTCAGCGGTACGCGTCAATCGGCCTCGCTTATAGTCGACATTTTGTACTGGATAAAGAGAAACGGGAATGTGACACCGTAACCTGTCAGGAAAAGAAAATCATAAACCCACACTATCGTTGCGGGATTCAGTCAGTTTTGTTTTATACCTCAGCTATACTCAGCGAGCACAAGTTTGCGTCAATGAGCGCCTGAGACAAAATCATTTCATTTGTCATCATTTTCATTTCGAGACTTAATTCCAGTTTCCTTCTTTACCGATGGTCAAATTTTGATTATAAACTGGCATCTTTCCCTTTCAGAACGAGACAAGGTGGTCGATTGTGCGCGGCGGTTGAACGAGATGGATTTCTGTTCGTACGATGTGAAGGAGCGACTGATGTACACTCGTGACGACATGTTCCAGCTGCGTTCGTCCAAAATGGTATGTGGTCGCCGGTTTTAGTTGACAGTTCAGGGAATACAGTAGTCGCGTCTTCAGGGTCTCGTGCCACGGCCGACGCCGGGCTCAGCAATTGAGGAAATCTACGTTCGGAAGGAAGAAAAGAAAGGCTAGAAGAAATATGACAAATCGAATGCGCCTAGGACAAGACAGATAATCTCTCTGTCTTGTTAATTCTGACGATTAAAAACATTCTTTGAGTTATTCGATTCAAAGTTCAGGATTCCTTCTGTTTCCGCGCATTTGTGACAAGTAAAGTTGTTGCAAGTCATGCAGTGATGTTCACGGGCCGGGATTTTCGCCGAACCCGGCCCGGCTTGACCGAAAGAGAAGAAAAAGCTGACGAAAAGTAGATACAGTCGAACCCGGATAAGTGCACAAAATGCGTATCAATTGTTTGAGCATACGCCAACATGAAAACTGACTACGCA